>MU226782.1:241739-256636 GCA_018584345.1 Thuja plicata
GAGGGCCTTCATTTTATATTTTTACACATCCATGACTAGAGAGCTATGGATCGATATTTGAGGCCTCATTCTTGAGCAACCTTGAATGGAATGATTCATAGAAGTGTGACAATATTTATGCACACACAGACCATTTTCCAAGGCTTCATATTCTACAATGTTGTTAGTATAGGGGAACATCATTTTGTAAGCCTTTGGTATCTTATATCCTTGTAGTGTGATAAAGAGGGTTCCAGCACCAACTCCTTGTTGTGTAAAGGATCCATCAAAGAACATCATCTAGGTGTGTTCTGTAAGATGAAAAATTGCTTCATCGGGAAATTCTACCAGCAGTGGTTGTGTGTCATGTAAAGGATCATCAACCAGATGATCAGAAATAACTTGTCCTTTAGTCGCCTTTCTATCAATGCATTTGATGTCAAATTCTCTGAGAACCATGACCCATTTAGCCAACCTTCCTGTGAGAATTGCCTTGTTCAGTAAGTATTTGAGAGGATCTATTTTGGGAATTAGCTTAACAGAGTTTGCCAGCATATAGTGTCATAGTTTTTGAGAAGCAAAAACTACAGCAAGGAAAGCTTTCTCAATGATAGTGTAGTTATGTTCGTAAGACACCATGGTCCTGCTTATGTAGTATATAGCTCTTTCCTTTCCTTTCTCATCTATTTGCACCAACAAAGCTCCCAAAGATGTGTCTGTAGCCGAGATGTATAGAAGGAGAGGCTTTCCTAGAATAGGTGTCATCAACAAAGGTGGATTAGCAAGGTATTATTTGATTTATTGGAAGTTCTTTTCACACCTTTCATCCCAGCTGAAGGTAACTCCTTTATGCAATGTTTTTGTGAAAGGTTGTGCTTTATCTGTGAGTTGGGATATAAATCTTCTGATGGATTGGAGTCATCCTTGCAAAGTTCTAACTTGACTGATATTGCGAGGAGGTTTCATTCCAATGATTGCCTCTACCTTTTCAAGGTCAACCTCAATTCCATTGGCCGAAACAATGTATCCTAGAAGCTTTCCAAAGGTTACACCAAAAGCACACTTTTTTGGGTTCAATCTATGCTTAAATTGCTCCATTCTATCTAGAATATTTTCTAAGTCTTTCCGGTGAGTGGATCTTCTTGCAGATTTAGCCAGAGTGTCATCTACATAATCCTCCATATTCTTATGAATCATATCATGGAATATGGTGTTCATAGCTTGCTGATAGGTTTCCCCAGCATTTTTGAGACAAAAAGGCATGACATTCCAACAAAATGTGCCCCATGTGCAGGTAAAGGCAGTTTTCTCCTAATCTTCAGGAGCTATTCGTATCTGATTGTAGCAAAAAAATCCATCCATTAGCGATTACATCTCATAACCAGCCGTGAGATCTACAATCATATCAATGTTAGGTAATGGGAAGTCATCCTTGGGACAAGCCTTATTCAGATCCTTGAAGTCTATGCAAACTTGGATTGACTTGTCATGATTAGTCACTGGGACAATGTTAGAAATCCAATCTATGTAGGCTATAGCGCGAATGAATTCAACTTTCAGTAATTTTTCTAATTCAGCTTTGACCAATAGTGCCACATGAGGATGCATATTTTAGAGCTTTTTTTTGATTGGTTTGACTCCTCAAGCAATTGATAAATGTTGCATAATCAGGTCCGTGTCCAAACCTAGAATATCTGAGTAAGACCAAGAAAAGTTGATTTTCCTTTTTTTGAATAATTGGATGAATTATTGCTTTTCTTGTTCAAACAAGGATTGTGCCACATAGATGAGATGAGGAGCTTCTGTTGTTCCCAAATTCACTTCTTGTGTCAGTTCTATGAGCACTGAAGATATTTATTGAAGATGATTAGGGAGGAGATCAAGTTCCCCATCCTCGGGTGCCTTAGAAAGGTTTTCACCGTCGGATATGCTTATTGTTTTTACTATTTTTGGATCTGATACTGCCATGAGGTGGTTTTCACCATCATTCCTTTTTTTCTTTTTATCCTTTCTCTTTAGGCTGAGGAACTTGGTTCCCCCCTCTGTCATGTTTATGCTCGTTGCGCTGGTGGAAGAGGTAAGGGGTTCAATAGCATTTAGGTAGCAAGCCAAAGTATAGTCGTTAGGAGAAGAAATGAGATCTAGGGAGGCATCATGGTTCCAGTCAATTAATTCAGCATGGACAAGGGGTAAGAGATCAATAGGTTCCAAGGATAGCACCGATTTATCCCAATCATGGCCTTCAATGGTTAAAATGAGATCAATGATGGCACTCTCCGGAGGGTTGCCTATATCGTGATTCATCCTAGTTCGTCTAGTGGAGTCATTATTGGTAGTCCAAGGATTTTATTTGTTTGACCTAGCATTGGTGTTTTCTCTTACTTCCCGAGTGGTCATACGTTCTAGAAATACACTCATCGGCATAAATTGAATTCTCCTAGATGGAACGTGTGGTGGGAAAGCCCTGTCTAGTTCTTGAAGATCTCTAAGATCCCAAGTGTCACAACTTTCTTCTAGCTCTTGAAGATCCCTGAGATCCCAAGTGTTATCATTTTTTTCTATTTCATGCTCCCATTGTGCCCATCATCCATTGTTAAAATCATGGCTATAGCTAGTGGAGATATGATCATTTCTATTGCTGGTGGATGTGTCAACATGGCTAAAACATCTATCGATATTCCAATTTTGTGTAGTTGACGCAAGAGCATTCTCAGGCTCTCTCCCAAAATTCTAGTTTGTGTTGCGCAAAAGAAGTAGTTTATCTTCTTCTTCAAAGTCATCATTGGGAATGGGAATGTGTTCTGATTTAGGGTGTTCGCTCAGTGGTTCATTGGTATGGATACTATCTTCATGTAAAACATCTGATGCAAACTTGTGAACCACATCCACCTCAATATCCATTGTAGCATCAGAGAAGGAGTCCCATTCATACTCATTAGAGTTTGTTTCAATTGAATGGGGTAAACCTAACACATGCACAGGAGCCACAACTTTCCCTCAGTTAGGATGTTGTTCTATTAGAGTAGTGCCTGGACCATAATCAAAATGAATAGGATCTCAATCTCTTTCTTCCAAAAAATGAGAGAGAGTCCGTGGGACACTAAAGTAAATGTTATTTTCATTTTTCTGATTCTCACCATGTTGAATGGAAACATGTTCTGACTTTGTAGAGGCATGAGGAGAGACCTCTTCAACAACATGTACTCCATCCTTTTAAAAGTTTGGTAAGTCAAGGCCATGGGAAGTGAAGACAAGTTTCCACAGTTAGGGTGTCTATCCGTCGATCCTTGGGTTGGTACTTCTGTAGTACTGGTTGTGCTTGACCCGTTTGGTTTAAAGGGGGTTCTGTAGAATGAGGGGACATATGGTTCCCCTTGATATGTCAGATTGTCAACAACATCACTCATTAAATTCTCAAAGGGGAGAGGGTTGATTTCATCTTCGCTATCAGTGTCTGTATCATAGATATCTTTATGAGTGTTGTTAGAATGACTATTCTCAGGAGGAGAATGAACCTTATTTTCATGGTACCCTACACCAGTTTTATCCATGGGATCTTGAAATTTAGCATGGAGAGGCTCCGCAAGGCCTTTATCTTTGCCCAAGGGCCCTTTACCCGTATAGCCCATTTGTCTCATTATTTGATATCCCTTCCCATATTTATCTGGGCATATTTCCACATGTGTTATTTCATTAGTTTTCTCTTCATCTTTATGAAACCAGGTGAGAACAACCTTCTCTTTGTTTTCCTCTAAAAGAGATACCTATTCTTTCACAATTCTGGTTCCCTTGTGTATTTCCACTTGTTTTCCCTTCGAAGGTGGGAAAGATGAGAAAGACATGCCATTACATCTGGGAGAGGCAGGGAGAGAAGTCAGTTGATATTCCCCCATGCTTGTGTTGTGAATCTTAAGTTTTGCCTCAAGGTCTTGCATAAGTTCCTTTTGAGCTGCTTCATAATGTTGTAATGCCTACTTATTGTGTGGAACCATGATGTCAGATTGATTTAAAGTATTATAGGAGAAAGTGCTATCAGCTGGAATGGTCACCTCTACTCCATTATAGGGGAATTTCACACATTGGTGATATGTAGAAGGGACTGCCTGCATATCATGGATACAAGGTCTCCCTAGAAGTATATTGTATGCAAGGGGAAGATCAATTACTTGGCATGTGATATTCCTTTCAATAGGACCTACTCTGATCGGGAGCACTATAAGTCTTCTCGATGATCGGTCTTCTTTGTCATATGATTTTATAGTAATTTTTCTCCGAGGATCAATAGTGTGCTCAGAAAATCCTAGTTCTCTAACTAGCTTGAGGGTACAACTATTTAACCCAGTGCCTCCATCTATCAAAACACGCCTGACTCGGTGTTTGTGAATCAAAACCTCTATGTGCAAAGGCTGATTATGGGGGTGACTAAGAGCTTTATAGTCTTCCTCTGAGAAAGACAGGTAGTGAGGGGCAGTTAGATGATTAACCATAGTTTGGAATTGACTGATATAAAGGCCCTTGGGAACATTGGTTTCAATAAGCGCATTTTCAAGGACTTCCTTATGCGAGGGGGATAGTTTCAACAACTCTAATATATAAATATGAGATGGAGTTCGTTGCAACTGATCGACCAAATTGTAGCTTGTAGAGATTTATTTAGATGATGACAGTTTGTCTATTGATACCATTGTTTTCTTAGAGGTGGATGTCACTCCTTTAAGGGTGACCTTGTTTTGACCTCTAGTAATTGTGTTAGCAGAATTAAGTTCCTTATCTTTGATAACAATCACATTGATAGATTCGTCTGAGGGTTCAAGCATGTGAATCACATTGTTAGCATGGGCAGATGCATGATTGAAAGCATCTCCTACAGTTTGTGATGATTTTCCCTTCTCATAAGATGGCAAAGGTTTCTTGAAAGCTTTGTGATCATAATTAGAGCTGTGGGTACCGACCATGATGATTTTGTTGTCAATCAGATCTTGTATCACATGTTTCAGTTTCATACACTCATTCGTCAAATGTCCTTTATTCTTATGAAATTCATAGTAGTGGTCATCATTCCACCATCAAGGTTTTACCTCAGGTTACCATGGTTTTGAATTAGAAATCATAATAATATTATTAGCAACCAGTGTCTTTAGCACATCTTCCAAGGACTCTCCAAGAGGAGTGAAATTTTGTTTTGGTCGAGGGATCCATGGTGCCTTGTCCTTCTGTGCACCTTATGTGCTTTTAGAACTTTTAGGAGTAACTAAAATCTGCATGGCTCCATGTATGCTAGTAGTAAGGTTGAACACTGGTCCATTAGATTTGATTTTGGGGGAATCAACAACACCATCATTAATTATGTTGCGATTCTTATTCCAATATTTTCTCTTGTCCTTATTAGTGTTATTTCCATTGGATTTGTTGTCCTTATTCAAAGTAATGTCTCCCTTTCTAACAAGAACATCTTTGATTCTCATGGCACTATCAACCAAGTCACTAAAGGAAGTATGTTTTTGCATTTGCATTGCATAGTTCATTTTGGGAACCATATTATTGATGAAGATGTCAATCTTTTCAGGTTCTGGTATTTTTCTAGGGTACCTTGCAAATACCCTTCTCCATCTTTGGAGAAACTTAACAAAAGGATCACCCATATGCTGCTTGGTGTTGCAAAGGTTGAGCATATTAACCGTGTGTAAGATATTGTAAGAGTAGTGTTGGATAAATTTTTGAACCAGTTCATTGAAAGTTTGTATGCTTGGTGTGAGCTTTGTGAACCATTCTAGAGCGTGGCCGCTAAGACTTCGAGGGAATAATTGCATCAAATATGTTTGTTCATGCATAAACTCCATGCTAAGGGCATATAATTCCCTCATATGATCTTGGGGATCACCTTCTCCATTGTATTTATCATACTTGGGGATTTTGACCTTTGGAGGAAAAGGTGGCATGTGCAAGTTTTTAGCAAATGGGAACGGGCATATGGACTCCAATGAATACTTTTTGGGAGGTTGTTCTTTTGCCTTCTTGAGCTCCCTTAATTCGCATCTCATATCTTGGAATTTTTTATTAAGTATAGTAATGGGTGACTCTTCCTCTTGTTGTATGAGTCCCTCAATGTCGAAGTTAGGTGGAAGCTTGACACCTGTTGAAGCTAGATGCATAAAATAATTATCCTTGTCTAATTGCATGATGGTTTGCATCATTTTTTTAAATGTTTGTCTTGTTGGCACTTCCTAATCTCTTTAGAAGTGGGTTCTTCTATAGAAGAAGAAGCACTAGTATGTTGACTTTGATGTTCATGTTGAGACCCCCAGTCGTAGGCCGACATAGTTGATGTGTTGTGGGTAGTCAAGTTTGAGGAATCAAATAATGGTATTGTTGGTTGAGGATTTAGAATGTCCTTTCATGATATCTCTTGGTTCATCTTGGGTTTCTGACAAGAAGGTAAGTCTTGAGTAAATTCATCTATAGCTTTTCCCTCAGAATCAAGATCAACCTTTTGACTTCTTGTTTGGACCATGTATGACAATCTGTGACTAACGTTGCTAGAGGATCAATATTTCAACTCAATTGTCAAAGCTTACAAATTTTCTTGATGAAGAAAAAGGAATGGTTTGGTTGTTTAAAATGTGCAAGGTATCATGTGTTTGAGTTCTGAATACCTGCTGAGACGACACTTGTGACAAAGTTGATAAAGAACCAAGGATAAAGAGCCAATATGATTAAGATATTTTTGAAATTCTAGGACAAAAAGACAATTACAATTATAACCACCAGATTTGAGAGGTAAAAAGGTTGTGAGAAGGTATGATAGTTGTTGTTACAAAGATGTGACCAAGGGACAAAGATTTCAATGCTGGACTATTTCCAATTTAAACCTCATACGACAATATAGGGGTCTTTGGATGACAATACAAGGGCCTTCATATGAGTTTTTGCCTCTGGATATGTTACCATATGATAAATGCAATATTCTAAAATGACAAAAGACCTTAGGATAAATTGCCAATTGTGTGCTAGAATTTTTGGACAACTCCTAAAATTTGATGTTTTGTTTTTGTCTATTGTCAAAGTGTTTATGTTTTGAAATATATTTTTCAAGTTTCAAGGTGTACATGCACATCAAACACAAAGTGTAAAGAACCAAACAATCTCTACCCTATAGTCAATTTGGCTTAGTATCACAATCTTTTCCCATGCTTGATATTCCTTCGCCTCACACAAAGTGATATTGGCTTTTGTCAGGACTAGGCACGTTGTGGGTTTTGGAAAGAGACTCAATGCTTGAATCACATAAGCTCCCCCATGCCACATTCATTATTTCAAACATCCTTGGGAATACATATGTTGGGTGTAAAAATCTTGGGGTGATCGAGGTAAATTCCACTTGGATCGGTCCTTGCACAAAGATTATGATACTTTTGGAGGTAGCTCGAGTAGCCTTTATCTAAAGGTGTGTACTAAGTTCATCCATTCATGACTATCCCCTATAGTTTCACAAGAGAAATTAAGGTATATAGCCCTACAAGCACCTAAAATGTATAGTCTTGCATGCAATATTGAGACCTCTCGGCCCTACACAAGTTGAATGTATCTCCCTTGCAATCTTGTAAACAAGATTAAGACCAAAAATAGCCCTACAAGCGCCCAATCGAATGTAGCTCTTGCTTAGCAAGACTGGGGCAACAAGGCCCTACAAATGAGAAATCATTGCAGATAAAACTATCCATGTCTTCCCTCTCTTTGGATTGAAGGAGCATTTGATTATAGTTGGGTGGAAGTAGCCAGGTCCGCTTGTTCCCCACTTAGGTCGTTCCCAGGAGATTACTCCCTTGACAAGCCCTCTAAAGGTTTAGCTTGGAAAGTAAATGGATTGGCGACAAAAAGGAGTCTAGATTTCTGATTTTCCCTCAAAGAGGAAAAGAGCGTACTCTTGTATCCAGTATCATTTTCTCCACACACATATACAAGACACGCTTTAAGTTCTTTTCCCAAAGATTTAATTGCTTAGCACAAAGTAAGTGAGTCTAGGTTTTTGATCTTCCCAAAGGAAAGAGAGCATACTCCCCTAACACTTGCTTCAAGCCAAACAAAAAGATCCTTCTAATTAATCTATGTGCCAATGAATCAAAGGAAAATGCTAACAAGCACGATCATTTGGTTGATTGTGATTTCAAAGCAACCTGCAAAAACCATTAGTAATTTAAAAACTTTCTTTGGCAAGTGTCCTACAAGCACAAACTGTTAGTATTTATATCAAAAATAGTGTGCAAGTATAGCTTTGCCAAGCAAATCTTTCTCAAAAATGTTCTGCAAAAACTAGTTAGGCTGCAAAAATAGATAATAGAAAGACCAAAGAAGACATGCCAAGTATTAGAAAGCATAAATTAGCCCAAGAAAAACCCTAAAAATGCTTGCTATTTTTTAAATGAAAAAGTACAGAATACAGACTGGTGTCAAATACCATATGACAAAACAGGGGTTGTCATATGACAAAACAGAGTCTCACCAAAGCTCATACGACAAAACTAATGCTCTGATATGACAAAAGGCATGAAATAAAACCTCATATGACAATACACCTGTTCTCATACAACAAAGTACCAATCTATAATTTTCCGTAGGACAGAGAACAGAGAACAGTATGATAGAAAGCGCAGTTTCATCAAAAATATGCAAGAAATCATAAAAATAGAGCAAAATGCAACTTTCTGCCCCACAGTAGGCACCAAAAATGTGTGTGGTAAAATGTGCAACTAGACTGTGCAACCAAACAATTTAATAAACTATTACATCAAAAGGGGTTAGCAAAACATAAGATTCAAAGCATGATCAAAACCCTTAGAAATCATCTTATTGCTTCCTAGTTGAAGCGAGTGTGATTCTCATGTTTGTCCATCAGATTAGACATAGAGAAATCAGTGACTTGACTACCCCAAAATAGAAGATTCAATTCAATATGGAGCAAGATACATAGACTTTCATGCTTTTCTCTTGAAAGCTTGAAAATGAGAATGCATAGACTATCAAATGAAATGCATAGCCACTATGATAAATGAAAGTATAATGCAAGATTTAAACTAGAAATGGAAAGAACAATATATCTAGATTAAGCTATGAGATGAGAACTAGAATGCCATTAAGATAAGAAATGAAGTTAACAATGCAAGAAATGCAAGAAAATAGCATGAGAGTAAATAAAATATGAATGCACTATGAAATATAAGATGAAAATAGCATCATAACTCTATTCCACATCTTCTTGCAATCTACTAGCATCTCTCCCCAAAATCTATCAAGTCTAGCCATGAGAAAAGGGAGCTATCCCTTTTATAAGAGATTCCAAGGAATGAGTGGTTGAGATTAAGAGGCAAAAGAATTTTATCAATGGTGGAGATGCAATTCCTCTCAATCCATGTGAGATGAGAAGGTGATTTTGATTGGCCAACTTATGAGGAGAATAAGACAAAATTGGTATTTTACTCTCTTTTATTTCTTTTATTTGATTTTTGAGTGCACACCCATGTGTGAATGGGTTCACTTTTTGAGACTTCACTTTTTGAGACTTAGGACCTTTTGATTTTATCCCAATGTTTATGCTTTTTTGGGTTTAGGCTTTGATGATTGATTATTTGATTCAACAAGTTAAGATTAAAATTATGTAAGCAAAATTGATTAAATGCTTAATAATTTAGAGTATAGTGATAATGTCTTAGATTTAGGATTTATTAAGACCAAATATTTGAGAAAAGGGGGCTATGGGTTTACTAGACCATTTTTGGGTGATTACAAGTCCTATACTCGATCACATGGAAAAGTTCAGTCTATGGCTTAATCCTAAAAAATATGCATTCAGAGTGACTTATGGAAAACTGCTTGGCTATATCTTCTCTACAAAGGGCATAGAAGTGAATCCTGAGAAGGTCTAGGCTATCATGGAAATGTTTCCACCAAAGAACATCAGAAAAATGAGAGGACTTCAAGGCTGGTTACAATCTATCTGACGCTTCATCTCACAACTAGTTGATAGGTCACAACCCTTCACTAAGACGTTACACAAGGGTGTGACTTATGAATGGAATGAAGAATTTGAGGAGGGGTGCACACAAATCAAATAGTACCTTTCAAGCCCNATGTTTCCACCAAAGAACATCAGAAAAATGAGAGGACTTCAAGGCTGGTTACAATCTATCTGACGCTTCATCTCACAACTAGTTGATAGGTCACAACCCTTCACTAAGACATTACACAAGGGTGTGACTTATGAATGGAATGAAGAATTTGAGGAGGGGTGCACACAAATCAAATAGTACCTTTCAAGCCCTCCAATCCTTATGCCTCCTATTCACGGGAAGCCTCTCATACTTTACATCTATGCAACAGATACATCACTAGGTGTCTTGCTTGCTCAAGAAGATCAGAACAATAAGGAAAGAGATATTTATTACATCAGTAGGACACTGGTATGTATGGAGTCAATTATTCAGTCATTGAAAAGGCTTGCCTAGCAGTGGTTTTTGCTTCACAGAAATTGCGCCACTATATTCTTGCTCACACTACACGACTCATTGCCAAGATTGATCTGTTAAAATATTTGCTCAGTAAGGCTACTCTCACAGGTAGACTAACAAAGTGGGTCATGTTGCTTAGTGAGTTTGATATTGAGTATGTAGAGAGAAAATCCATCAAAGGGAAAGCTATTGTAGATCAATTGGTGGAGGCACCTCTTGTGGATCATCAACCTTTGAACATCAAGTTTCAAGATGAGTCCATATTACTTCTCACTCATTGGTCCTCGACTATATTCTTTGATGGTTCATTTACCCAACAAGGGTCAGGTGTTTGGATATTGTTCATCACACCCCAAAGGTAGTCTTTACCCAAAGTATTCAAGATGTTGTTTCCTTTTACAAACAACATCGCCGAGTATGAAGCCTTGATCAATGACATGAAGATTTCCATCGAGTGGCAAGTGGATGAACTCAAAGTCTTTGGGGATTCACAGCTAGTCATCAACCAAGTAAATGACACTTATCAGATGAAAGATAACAAACTGGTGCCTTACAAGTGAATGGTTTCTGACCTCTAAAAGTACTTTGTCCATATTACATTCCAACAGATTCCAAGGGCAGATAATAAAGTGGCTGATGCAATGGCTACTCTTTCTTCTATGTTATAGATGCCCAAAAATGACTTCCAACATGAATTCCTATTGGAGACGTTACTCTACCCAGCCTATGACTCCCCTGAATCTTAGATGATTTTTTCCATCATTGGACATGATTCATCTCGCTACCATCATATATATTCCTACCTTCATGACCAAATTGTTTCGGACACACACACCCAGAATGAGAAACGTCACTTAATCTACAGCGCTTCATGGTTCATCGTCATAGCTAAAAACTTGTATAGGTGAGGTCTAGACAGTACCCTTCTTAGGTGTTTAGAACCTGAAGAGTCCAAATGTGCATTAGTTGAGGTAGATGAAGGCTTCTGTGGGTCTCACTCGAGCAACCTAACACTATCCTGTAAACTTATTAGAGCTAGTTACTATTGGATAGACATAGAAAAGGAGGCTACACAGTATGCTAAGTATTGAAAATAGTGTCAACTACATGGAAATCTGATTCATGCTCCAGCCAAGGAGCTCATTGCCTTCATCACTTTCTGGCCATTCCAACAATGGGCCTTTGATTTGGTTGGTCAGATTCATCCCTTGTCATCAAATGGACACAAGTTCATCATCACAGCTATAGATTATTTCACTAAGTGGGTAGAGGCAGTACCTCTCACCATGGAAAATGGAAAATATGTGGCCATGTTCATACTCAATTACCTCATCTGCAGGTATGGTGTACCCTCTGCTATAATCACTGATAATGGGGGGAATTTTAAGAATAAGGATTTGAAGGAGCTATGCTCTAAGTTCAAAATCACTTAGCACTAGTCTTCCATCTATTATCCTTAGGGTAATGGATAGGCGGAAGCATCGAGAAAGACAATCCTTAAAATCCTACATCACACAATTCACAAATCTGGACGAGATTGGCATCTCCATATCAATCTAGCTTTCTATTCATATAGAACAACTATACAAACACCAAAAGGGGCCACGCCCTTTGCTTTGGTTTATGGAGTGGATGCGCCTATGTTACCGATTGAGGTTGAGATTCCTACTCTATGAATCTCTTTGAAAGGCCTCATCATTGATGACGATAATAGAATATCTCAGCTGCAAGAGCTAGAACTACTAGATGAACTTCGGTAAGTGGCATTCGATCACCTCAGAGCATATCAGAAGAGAATGTCTAAGCACTAAAACAAGAAGATTCGACCAAGGGAATTCCAAGTGGGTGACCTCATTCTGAGGGAGAACCCTAAGAATCAACAACATTGGGTCCAAAAGGGAAAATTTAAACTGAATTGGCTTGGTCTGTATGTTGTCACTACAATGTTTGGGTGTGGCACCTATCAACTCTCCACCAATGAAGGAGAGAAAGTCAAGGAGCCGATCAATGCCCTTCATCTGAAACAGTTCTACAGATGAGACATCTTTAGAATGCTCATGTACATAGTAATATCCTAAAAAATCCAAAACAATTTACAAAATGTCCTGAAAAATTTCAAAAAAATGGAATTGTACTACCTGGTGGATGAAGTTTCTCATTCACAAATTCTTCTCGTCTTACAAGAAAAGATAGTAATGGGAATAGTTGTCTTCTTCTTTTCCCCCAAAATCCATCTAGATAAGTTTTTGTATACCTCATATCAAGGGCACGTGGCTTATGTTGGCTCTGGTTTAATGAGATTTCCCACGGTTCTGCAACTATATCCACATGTTCAAGAGATCTACTCTATATCTGAAAATACCAAAAAATTAAAAAAATACACAAAAAAAAAATTGAAAAAGAAGAAAAAAGTGTCATCGATGAAAACCTGGCAAACAGATGTCATGGTAGCAAAAAAATAATTTTTTCCAAGAAGGTGAAAACCTGGTAAATAGGCACCTCTTGTTCCGCATTGCTATATCTATCGCAGCAACGCTTGGCTCTGTACAGTTGCTTTCCCACTTTCCTGCTTTCATTTGCTCATATGCATGCTCTGAGTTACCTTCAAGATACCAACTTACATGGATTGAAACTATTCATACTCTAGGGGAAACCTTCCTGGTCTAGGGGGCACTGTCCTACTACTTTTCAAAATCTCTCTTGCATCAGTCACAAGTGGTTCTCACCACGTCTGCCTACTGATGCCTAGCTATTACTCAGATTTATCTACTTGAGAATCTCTCTCGCGTTAGTCACTAGTGGTTCTCATTGCATCTGTCTACTATCACCATACTAATAATCTTTTCATGCACTCGACGTATATCGGCATTTTGATATCAATCCCTTGAAGTTGTAGTGGTACTCCGCGCTTCGTCTTGGCAATCCTTTGCTTGAACTTGTATATAGATTTCAGTCACTTTTGTGACACTTTGGGTCCTCTAAGAACCCTCTTGACTTGACACTAATACAGAGTCATAAGCCTAGGGACAACCAAATTGAGTTTTTCCTCACAACACGAGTCAAGTCAGTCATCAGTCATTACCTAGGGGCAGAATTCCCCAAATCTAATGGCATCTTTTCGTCAGTAATCTTGTCATTTTGAAGGACAACTCACTACTGACACAATCAACTGGTGTGTCTCAACACCCCAACCAAAATTGTTTCTTAACACTATCTTTGGATACATATGTGTTTCTCAACACACATTGGATATCACCAACATAAACATCTATTGATAGCAATCAAACACAAATGCACTCACAAGTACAATGGTGTTTTTCAACACCCCTATACTCATACACATCCAAAAAATTTGAAACATGCTGAGCTATGCTTGGATTTCTATTTGTATTTTCCTTATTCTCATTGATTTTATTTCTTTTTTTCTTTGCTTATTGCTTGTTGGTGTGGTCCCGATGATTCGGCAACATCAAATAAATAGGGTGTATGTGATATGTGCTTCTGCATTAAGGAGGAAAATCCTCACATCCCTCGATCTTGTTTATTTGTACGCCAAGGTGAGGTCAGTACTATCTCCCTATTTTTTATTTATCTACTTGTTTACACAAGTGCGCACTCATGGTTATCTTGGCTTTGAATGCCTCGATATTGGTGTGCTCTTGCTCTATCAAAACTGGAAACAATGTTCAGTTCATCTCAGCTTTTGTGCCTCGATGCTTATGTTAGTTTCCCATATTTAATCTGATGAAATTCATATTCATATCCTTATGTTCATATTGGCACCAGTAAGGATTGTATCAACTCATATGTTCCATAAATTCTCTATGATGATAACTATCCAATGGGTCCAACAACCACGTCCTAGGGATTGCATCTAGCATAGGCTTGCACTTTCATTCTAGGCTTGCATTGTAGAAACATTTTGAAATTTCATTGTGTTCTCTTGGATTTCATACACTAGAAGGTTCTTCTTCATCACTCAGGCTTCATCACAACTACACAAGTGTTTGATCCTTGCTCTCGATCTTCAAACAGTTCTTTTGGTTAGCATCCATCATCTTGTATGAGATGTTAGTACCATATACACTGCATTTACATATCCACATTCACAAATACATTAACATAAATCATTTGCATACATAACTCATAAACATGTGCATCGCATACATAACTCATAAACATGTGCATCACATACATAACTCATAAAAATTTGCATTTCATCCATCTACATATATTCAAAATATGTTCATCCATTTGCATGCATTTCTAATCATCTAAATCACATAAGCATCTAAACATATAGGAAAACATCTCATAAAGTACAAACATGACAAATGCAATGATACCAAAAGACGAGCTCATATATATATATATATATATATATATATATATATATATATATATATATATATATAT
>MU226782.1:257295-298547 GCA_018584345.1 Thuja plicata
CTGCCTCTCATGTTTCCCACTGCTGCTAGCAGTGGGATCAATCCTCATCTGTCGAGCGGGTATGTCAACTTGGATAGTGTGAGGCCTCTATTGTGGAGGCTGCTATGGTATCTACTACTGTGGCACTTGTGGGTGCACTACCTATGCTGGAAACCCCATCCCAACTAGATCTGTGAAGCATGGGAATGGATGAGTAACAAAGTACTCTCGGTATGGTGCTGTCATACCCCCATCCACTACCCCAGCCATGTAATCCCACCGAGTCTGAGCTAGTGATCGTATATCTATCATGCATCACCCGGTATCTAATCGGGTTGACCATCCCTTCTTCACCTCATCAGTGAATCAGGCATAAGGATGATACTCCTGAGATATGTCATGGGAATGGTCAAACTGTCACCAGACACGTGTAAGTGGGAATCATTCAATAAGGGTAATAGCACAGCTAATAAGTGGCTATGAGAAAAACATATAGCTAAGGTGCTCTCTATCATCATCCCAAGGCTCAATCAACCTCCACGGTTGCCATACTATGGCCACCAGATCATCAAGCTGAGATCACCACTGCTCTATCTTACCCAGCGTGGGCTGCGTAATCAAACCTCTGTAACTACAAATATATGGCTCTAAGGGTAGCCTCATGTCATCATAAATGGGCCTGGTAACTGGTAGGTTCTCCAATGCCCACACCTGTAAAACAAATATGTCAACGGTCATACTCTTTGCCTCTCTATAGGCAATCTCATGCATCTCATGAGACATGTGGGCTAGCATACACTGACCCCATCTGAAATGGGCAGGATTGGCTAGCATACGCTGTAACATCTGGCCCCATCCACACTCCAAACCATACTGACCATGATCTGGCATAAGGTAGCAACCAAGGAAGGTTGCTAGAAATACTGGTAATCGGTGCCCTAATCTATATATTCTGATCAACTCCTCCCACAAGATAGCTCAGCCCATGACTAAGTCATCCTGAAATATCTCTCGTAGGGCTGTTATACCTTCTCTTAGCTGAACATCATACTCTACTCTCGGTCCATGAAAGGGTATCCAGAGGATCCTGTATATATCCTTGGGTGTCACTATCATCTCGCCCTGTGGAAGGTGGAAGGTGTTCATTTCTGAAAGGAAACGCTCCACCAAGGCTCCTAGTAGTCTGTGATTTACCTGAATCTCAGGTACCTCACAAAGATGGGAAAGGCCTAGACTATCAATGTATGCTATCTCCCTGTCATCCAGCTGTCAGATCAACCCACTGATGGCAGGATGATGTGATCTAAATGCAATGTCTGTGAAATCAACCTGTAAGACATTCAAACAACAACACACAATCAATACTCGACTTATGATTCAAGATAATCAATGCAAAACTGTGAAATAAAGCTAAACAGACATCCTAATCATAGTTACAAACCTGACACAAATGCTACTGGACATGACACAGACTCATTCTACCTTCAAACTACTATTCTCTCTCCATGCGAAGAAGCAGAATTTCACGTGAAGAAGTTCTTCACTGCGCGTGATAATTTATCCTCGCATGAAGTCTCGTGTTGAGCCGCGCAAGAAAACCCCCTTTTAGAGGGTTTCTTGTGTGGGATGTGGGTACCCTCCTGCACAAGGATACCCAATGACAACTACGAATATTTTCTTTTTAGCAATTCCTCGTGCGAGCTTTCGTGACAACTTGCACAAAGAATCTAGTTCTTCACGCGAGAACCTGCGGACCATTTTCCAGAAATGTGAAAAATCAGCAAAAAATTGAACTAAAAGCGAGAAAATTTGAATCGACAAGGAGGTAATTGACCACTTGCTGGAGGCCCGTACGTTGCCAGCTGACTATGATGCCTGGATCATTTGAATCGATGAGGACTCACGGGGACCACCATTTTTACTCAGAGCTCTTTTCTTCTCAAAAGTCAACAAATGCAAATGAGTTGAAAATGACACTTTTGCCTCATATATTGGTTTTGACTTTATTTTCAAAAGTGCTCCATTTTGCACAAAAATTTCACCCTTGGCTAAATCAACCGCTCTGATTCGATTTTTGAGATTGAAATCAAAATGTGACGCTCCTATATAGCTCAAAATTGCATTTTAAATTTTTTGGGACCGACATGATCAGATGCTTATGCAGTCAACTTTCTGACATTGCTTTCTTGTCAAAATCATATCCAATCAACATTTTCTCAAATATCATTTAAGTTTTCCCCAAAATTCAACTCTAGTCAACTAGACCTCAAAATTGCTCCTGCATCTTCCGAATTCTTCAGTAATCTATTCTGAGTTCTTCTAGACCTTCAAATCAACATCTGGCTGCGATTTATCACTTTCAATCTTCATTATGACATGTCATCTTTCTATTTAACTCCAGAGGGGGCAGGATGATTACATCATTGAATTACTTTTAATCTATTTTAATCAATTTGATCTAACTTTCAAAAATCCTCGTTGCTAGGGGTATCTCATCGCTTGGGGCATGTTGAGTTTTCATACTTCATAGTCAAAACTGGGTATTCCACAATCTTGGATGACTAGAGGCAGCTCTATTCCTTATATCTTGTCATCTATTAGGTGTTGGAACAATCTAACATTGACTCTTGAGAATCAAGCTTCGTTCTGGAGATGATTCTTTAAATCTCATTATTTGGTATTTGAGTGATCTAACTCAGGTCACTGAGGGTCAGGCTTCATTCTGGAGATGATTCTTGAAATCTCATCTATTAGGAATTGGGGTAATCTAACCCTAGCTTCTGAAAATCAAACTTTGTTCTAAAGATTATTCTGAAACTCGATCTAGCTAGTATCTGGGCAATCTAACCTAGATATTGTGGGACTAAGCTTCGTTCTAGGGATAGTCCTAAAAATCTCTACTAACTATCTTTCAAATGGACAGGTATTGGGGCAGTCTAACCCTGACTCCTAAAGATTGAGCCTCGTTCTGAGGACAGTCTATTAAAAGGTGGAAATCTATTAGGTATTTGAGAAATCTAACTCAGATCCCTAAGAGTTAAGCTTCATTCTGGAGATGGCTCTCGAAATCTCACTACTAGGTATCGGGGCAATCTAACCTGGATTCCTGAGAGTTAAGCTTTGTTCTAAAGATGACCCTCGAAAACTTGATCTAACCAGCGTCTTGAAAACCTAACCTAGACTTCAGAGAGTTAAGCTTCGTTCTGGAGATGGCTCTAAAACCATCAGCAATGCTTGAAATCAATTTCAACTATTCTTCTATGCTTCAAATATCATACCTTTCTTTGAATCAATGTGTTGCTCGCACATCAGTTCAAAGAGGGGAAAAATGTAACACCCCAAAACTGGCATCTTGCAACCCTAACCAATTTTGTTGCATTTATCGTTCTTCTGAATCATCAAAGTCCTATTGTACTAGGTAATTCTGAGTTTCGACTGACTCTACTTGACCTAAGTGTCAAATATAGAAAATCCTAAATCTACATTAATCATATACTATATTTAATTCCAAAATGTCAATTATAATTGGATAAATAAACCCTATGATTGAATTAATTTAATTACAAAGTCCTAGCACTTTAATTAAATTAAATTCACCCTTTTAGCTAAAATACATAAAAAGGAATTAAATAATATTTAATTATTAAATAAATACCCTCATTTCAATAATTGTTCAAATAATTGAGAAAATACATTTATGAGGTCATATTCTATTTATTTAATTAAATATTGTCTCCAGTTCAGAAATATAAACTTTCTATTCTGAACAGACTCTCAGTCTATAAAATAACTCTCTCAGCTCATTCAAACTAGTCTTGTAATCTGTAGTTTGTGAAATTTCTAGTTGAATACATTGTTATTAGAGATTTGTTGCTATAGCTTAATATCATTTTTTAGATTAAACATTCATATTTTAACTTCATTTCAAGCAAATCTTAATTTGAATAATCATTGTTCATTTCTAGATTAGCTTGTATCTTTCTTGTTCTTAGCGTAGTCTCTCTTTTCATAGATTAATCTTGCATTCATTTGGTAGATTAATCTAGTTTTCACATTCATTTCTATAATAAACGTATCTCTCTCATAGCTTTGCATTCACACATTTTCTTATATCCTTCATTCTAGAGATGGTCTAGGTTGGATTCTCGATTCTGAGAGCCATTCAAAAACCCCAACTAGATAGGAGGCAACAAGTTGACTCACGCATGCATGCAAGATGGATAATTTCATACCCATTCTTGTATGTTACTGGTGAACAATGACCATGTTGAAGTGTATGGCTAAATAAGAAGGCCACATTTAGCGTATACAATAGGTTACTCTCTGTCAATAAAATTTTGAATTTTTCTTATCTTTGTATTCCTTTGTCATTGTTGTCAAAGGGAAAGTAGTATAGAGTGAAAAATTGGCTCGGTATTTGTAAAGGGGAGTAGTATAGATATAGCAGTGCAATATATTACATGGAATTGCATGATCTATTAGTAATTACCTTAGGGGGAGTAATCCTAAGAGGAATTTATTTTTTTCCTTAAGCTCTGTACTTGATTGATTTCATTTTTTCATAGTTAGACACTTAGCAATTTTTCCTAATTGTTTCCATGAATGCCGAAGGGGGAGATTGTTCATATATGATGAAGATGATCGAGTCCCAATTGCTTGCAGTGAGTTTTGGTGTTGTAATTTCTAGAAAAAAAATTGTGTTAAGAAAGTCAGATTAGATATACCAATGGCAAAGGTGATTGCACAAGGATATTTCTAAGTATCCATTGAATCCGTGATAACACAGTTTGTATTGGTAAATTTCTTGCGCGATGACAATCTTAAGGATTCAAATGGTGCAATCAGTCAGGAAGTATCTACAAATTCATGTTTACGTACATCTATGATTTCTCAAGAAAATTAGGAGTGCATGTGGATATTTGAGTCAATCATCAACAATATCAGCAAGAACAATCAACCGGTCTATTCAAATTAGTTAAATTGAGGTTGCGGTCGATTATTCGTTAATGTTTAATCTATTTTTGAATCATATTGTTGACGAATGACATTGAACATTACAAATTCCTATGTTGGCATGATAGCTTATGTAATTTGAATGAATTTTTGGAGCCGACTTGTAATACATTTTAGGATTTGTGATAACTTGAAAAATTATATAAAAGGATATAAAAGCGTTAAGTTGTTGTTGTTAATTCATGGTGTGGTGATTGCAATCATTAAAAGTGAAGTCCAAAAGTGTGTTAGAGGTGTTAGAGTGATTAGAACAATACAATGAGAAATACAAATGTGGATATGTCAGGAAAAAGGTTCCATCATTAGGTCATTCTTTGAGCTTTCTACTCAAGGCAATTTCTCTGAGGCTTGCAATCAAAATCCTTTAACAGGGTTAGTCCTAACAGGGTAAGAAGGATCATAACAGGTCTAAAGATTAAATCCTTTAATAGGGTGACTCTCAGAAGGAGTTTTAAATCCCTTAATCGGGTAGTTCCTAACATGACTTTGTAATATCTTTTAACATGGCTATAGCTATTCTTAACCGGGTGTACCCCTAATAGGGTGATGTAATGTTCCTAATAGGGAAAATCTTATTGCTGCAGTAGTGAGATTTTGGGTACTAATTCCCACCGTGGTTTTTCCCTCTAACACGGGCTTCTATGCAAAAATATTTTTGTTCTTGTGTTACATTTGTGGATGCATGTTTTACTTTTCTTCTATGTTGCATTTACCTTTGCATGTTGATTTATTTAGAAGCTTATGAAAATATTTTGTAAATTTGTGGTTGCACTGATTCACCCCCCCCCTCCTCTCAGTGCCTTAAAATACTAATAGATCACAATGCATCTTCTAGTGTGTTGAATGATTCCCATGATGACTCAATTTCTACACATGAATAAAAATAATAGGATGACATTCAAATAAAATCAACCACTTTTTTATATGAATCTAGTTTTCCTCATACACCTATTAGCTCGTATAACTTGGAGGTAGAGCTACCCTATGACATTGAACACATTGTTGCATATGATGGGCATATTGATAACCCACATTAAGATGTTTTCCAATCAGCCAATGAGGATGAATCTACATCTTATGTGAGTACTGATTCTTATTTTGGTTTGGGTGAAATGGTCCCTACATATGGTGCAGGTCCTACTTTGGATGGATCTACTTTTGACCATAGTGTTGTTCCCACTTTATCTACATAGTTGGGCATGCAATATGACATTAATAAAATTGATGATGTTGGTATTAACCTTGAAAATAAATCCAATTTAGTGTTGCATGATGTTGATCATAAATTAGGAAATTTGTATGGGGTTGATAGGTCTCAAGAGTCCTAACATTTGGAAAGATAGTTGAAGGTAAATAAAGACTAGATTATTGTAGTCATTCAAAGACAAACACCCACTTTTTTACATGAATATGATTTTCCTCATACTCTTATTAGCTCAGATAATTTGGAGTTAGAGCTATCCTACGAGGTTGATTACATTGGTGCATATGATTGCATATTGATATCCCACATGAAGATGTTTTCCAATCAACCAATGAGGATGACTCCACACCTTATGTGAGTGTTGATGCTTATGTGGGTTTGGGTGAAATGGTCCCTACATATGGTGTGGGTCCTAATTGGGATGGATCTACTTTTGGCCATAGTATTATTCCCATTGTATCTACATAGTTGGGCATGAAAGATGTAGCTATTTTACTTTCAGGATATGAGGTATACATGATCATTGCTCCTCTTGTTTAGTGGAATTTACTTGTAGTAGTTGGTTGTAGGATTTAGAGGGATTTGTATCATCCTTTCCCTGAAAGAGGGTGGCATAATGTTGATCTCCCACCATCATTTAATATTGGAGGTACATGTAATGTTAGTTGGGGTGAGGTTCTCAGTTGGATTGAGGATGTTATTGTTCATGATAACAATACATTGCAGGTTGACTTGACTAATTATGCATGTGGGGAGATTTGGGATCATGTAATTCACTTAGTTGGTGAATTATTTTTATAGATTATGATGAGATGGTTCAAAACTCTAGGCATAGTGATGTTGGCATCAAAGTAGTGCAGTGGATTGGTGGAGAAATGTTATTGAGATTGATATGGGATCCAAGCATTTGGTTTCAACATGCAGGTATGGATTACTTGAGGGAAAGAAATACCTGGGAAGGGAGGACTGTAATGTCTCCAAATTTGGATAAAAATAAATAAAATATTCTAAATTTGTCCAAAATAAATTAAAAATCAAAAGGGTGACTTTATTTTAATTAATTCAATTTAAAGTAACTAAAATAAAGTTATATTATAAAGTCACTTTATGTAATAAAACTCTCCATCTTGTTCAAGAATCAACTTCATGAGGGGAATTCTAGAAGCTTCATCCAATTGTTATAAATGAAGAGGTTTGTAGTGCATTCAACATGTTCAAATGTTATTTTGATTTGATGAAATTGTCTGAAGCATTTGCTAAATCTATGAGGATGCAAGTCTTCACTAGATTGATCAAAGAGTTGGACAAAACCTTAATTCTTCTCCCTAGGAGTGGAATCACGATGAAGTTCACATTTGTATTGAATTTGTGAAGTTTCAGTTGGAGACAAAATTTACAGTAATAAGGATAATTATAGATCTGAGGTAAATCATGTATACACCTATGGTAAGATGGAATTACTCTAAATTTTATATTTTCCATTGATTGTGTGGGACTATAGTTTGAAATTTATTCAACACTCATAATAGTCTGAGAGCCAATGTAATATTTGTGGGTCCCAATTTTATTGGGTTCATATTAGTTCAAGACACAACATAATATTTACATTCCTAATGTTTGATGAATTGGTTTTCCATGGGATTTCATAAGGTTATGGTCATCCATTGCTATTGGGCAATTTAAACATTACTATCAACTATCTCATACAATATTAGACTTTGAAGGGATATGATCATGCATCAAATTGTAGTTAATATTTGAATAAATATTCACATTTCTATTGTTTGGTGAATGAGAATTGTCGAGAATATATTTGGTGAGCGATATTGAAATTATACTGGAGTAAAGATAATTAATAGAGGGAGAATATATTTGGAATGAGTACCATTTTATGGTGCGACTCTCTACTCTAAGGCCAGTGGAAAAATAAACAAGTACAATATTTATGTTTCCATCATATGGCTCTGACATTATTGGAATTGAATGGACATTGGTATGAGATATTCCTTTGCTAGGTCCCAAATCAAAAATCTCGAGTTTACATTTAACATTGTAAACCTCATTTTATTTATAAATTACTACAAGATAATTCCTTATGAAATCACTAAGGATGCATTGTGTCCTAGTCTATAGGACAAAAGGGCATTTCAAAGTCACACAAGGCACTGAATGTATCATTGGAAGTGAGAAGTCAGTTTAGTTGGTATGCATAAGATTTTATTAGTTGTACTAGTGTACAGACAACAACCCATGTGAAAGGAAGATGTCCAGTGATAAAATACTATACATTATCATTAGTTAGATTTTATTAGTGGAAGGATGCTTGGCTGCGATATTGATGCTTGGCTGCGATATTGTGGCTTCTACATATTCTACCTAACTTTGTCAAAATTTACATTTATATGGGTATCTTAGTATGGTTGTATGAAAAATTGAGCTTTTTAATTTTTGTTATATTTTTGTGCATAAAATCTGAAACCTAAATCCATAGTTGCAAAGAACAAAATGTTTCAAGCATAACTACATATGTATTAGGCATTTTTTGTTTATAGTTATTGGTGGACACCATTGTTGGGAACTATTATTATCAAACCTATTTGTCATATTCTAAGTACATCGTATATCATAAATTAGAGATCTATACATCAAGATACATCATAATTCTAGAGCACATCAAAAAAGGAGATACAACATGGTAAATTAGGTCTAACTACCTAGATCTGGATCTCGTCTGGAAGGTGGAAGTACATGTTGGCAAGTGGCCTGATTAGCATAGCTTAGATTTTCTCATTTATGGAGACACAAATCATTGGCATGGTCACTTGAAGTACATTCTAGTTTTAGATATTCAGATTTGTAAAATGACTAAGTTGAAGATGCAGTTTACAGGGTACAATCACATTGTTTTGATTAGCGGGCATAGTATGCATCAAAATAAGTCATGCAAGATTAAAGGAGTATACTATGGGATGTAATAGACCTTTATTTAAGGTCACTTGGATTTTTGAGGTGACTGGACAGAGTTACATCTTATTGAAGTGATGTGAAGACAATACAACAATGATACAGGGAAGATGAATGGTCGTGATGATTAAGGGTGCATTTTGTGGAATCAAAAAGTGAAAAATTGGATTTGGATTGGATCCTACCCTATGTTTGTTGATGTATATTTATTTATGAATATGTATTTTCTATTTTGTTAAGAGTTGGACATGCTTTTTGATACTCTTGTGAGCCGACTGTAAGAACTTTTGAGATTGAGTATATAATTAAAGTCATTTTATGATGCAAAGAGGTGTGTTGAATGTGTAGATGCATTGTGATGTCAGAATCAAATAGAAGATGATGTGAGATATAATTGGGACTACTTAATCATACAAGATGCATGTATAGTTCATATTGATAAATAATTATAACAGAGAGTTTTTATTTGTAAGAGTAGTGTGCTCATTGTATACCCCTAACAGGTTTCTATCCTTTAACAAGGATATGTACTAAATGTAATATTAAGCTCCTAACAGAGCCATGCCTCCTAAAAAGGACACTATACTGTTAGGAATAAGATGTCTCAACCTTGTATATTTCATTACATTTGATATTATTTGTTTTGTAATTAATTATTTGCAAATAATGTATTTAAGTTTGATATATGTTCTTTCATTTAGTTGAGTGGACATGTTGTGTTTTCACTCCACTTGGAAGATGACAAGGATGATCAAACTTGGTCTAGGTGGATCTAGGCATCCTTTTCTGTGGTAGAGGTTATTTTCCAAATGTCAGCACTTTGGACAATGTGTAAGGTAATCATGACTAAAACGGTTATGACAGATTCCTATGATGGTCATTAATATTTGTAAGAGCTAATTGCGAAAGATTTGATGACGGGTGAAGACATGCAAGACATGTGGAAACTCATCATGTTGAGTACTGTACACTCTTTGGCAATGCGTGGGGTTTGAGGGTTCCTATTTTTTGGAGAATGGTAAAACCCTAATACGGTTGTCTTTGGAAGTTGCCCTAAAAAGGGAAGCACATGATATAAGCATTTTTGGGTTGCAAATAGCTTAGTGAGAAGTTAGTGTATTGTTGGAATGCTATTATGCTGTCGGACTTGTCTTCAAGTGTCGATTATCTCCTGAAAGGACTTGCATTGCAAGTGTATTGTAAACAACAACAGTTTTGATTAATACATTTTACAGGTTTTGGAGTGCTGGGGTTTTTTACTGAAAGGTTTTCCCCAGGGTAAATCATTGTGTCATTCTCATTTTTCTATCTATACATGTTATTGCAGCAACATCTAAGTTAATTGTATTATCATTCTGTAATTGATAAGGGTTAAATCTGAATTTGCATGATCCTCTCCTTAGGAGTTTAGCATAGGGAACTATTTTCCGCACACTTAGTTTCCTTTCATATACATCTTAGTAAATCATTTGTGGGTATCATCCCCACTGAGGTTTTCCCTTGGCTAGGGTTTTCTTGTGAACAAGTTATGGTGTAATGAGTTGTCTACTTTATGTGCATGTTCTTATTATTTCAATACTTTCTTGGTTGAGTTTGAATTGGTTAATTTTTTTTAAAGAATTTTAATACTAATTCACCCCCTCTCAGTATTACTTAATCCTAATAGTACATCTGATATGGTAGGTGTTGGAATTGCACCCAAAGACTATGTAGTTGTTTGTGAATGAGGAGGTACTCTAGTAGTAAGATCTAGAATAGTTGTGAAGTATGTTTTCTGCTAATAAGATTCTCTATTGCATTGTTATGTTGAATCTCTCTATGATCTAGCCAATGCTCTATCTCGATCACCCAACTATGCCTGTAAAACTACTACCTGGGTCCTCAACTGAGCTCTCTCTTATTGTAATTAGGTAATGATGGTTGCATCACTTGTATCTCTCTATGTTAGAACATGTCAAGCTGGAACTACTAGAGGAGCTTATCCACTGGGAGCCTATGCCTATTTAGAGATCTATCCCTGATTCATCTGTGGTCCTCCCTAAGGAGGAATGAGATCCTATAATGAAGGAATTTTCCTTCCCTCATCAGTAGGAGCCACTAGAGGTCAAAATTTGACTCTCAACCCACTAGCACTAACACCCACAACACTATTTCCACCTACATATCATAAGCTACCACCCTCACCTCTCTACGCTCCACTACTACTATCTCTCCCTCCATCCTTGCCACCACCACATCTACCACCATCTCTACCAGTAGGAAATATAGCTCCCTATCCCCTCACTCTCCTCCTATCTCCTCCACCTCCAGCACCATATCCATCTCCGTATCTGTCCTTGTCATCATCCACCCCATCATCTAGCACAAGTGGTACCTCATTTGGAGTTGTTAACCTAGGGAAAGGAAACTGAGAAAAATGTTGAGAATATTTGCATGTAATACCTACATCTATAAACTCTATGGTATACCACCATGGCACTAGAACAAGCTCCTCATACTCCTGCACAACACACTCACAATGCAATCTATGACCCCATTGCACCTCATCATCTCTAATCTGAGCATATGTTGTCATACCCTATGGTGCACCCTGAACTCGACCAAACTGTCTAAGTACTTTGGTAACCATAAAATTCTCCACTATATAACAATTACGACCAATAAAATATTGACTTGTGAAAACATATGGCATCTTTACCCTATCCTTGGCCCATTCCTTGCAATCTAGGTAAGGATGCCAAAATATAGTAGTAACATCATCAAGCACGTGACGCAAATGCTCCAGTCACCCCAATCAAGGCTATACCATGTCACCACCATACATATATACATATGGCTCCTCTACCTCTCATGCTCATGGAACCACTGGCCTGGTCCCTGGGATGTGCTCCCAGGCCCAGATCTCCAACAATATCACTCCAACTGACATACTCTGATCATATATGTACACAACTTGGTGGAGCTCATGATATAGATGTGCAAGTAAACAAGAACCCCAGGCAAAGTGTCAAGTTATCTATAGTAAATTATCTAACAAGTGGGCCCAATCACAAGAAAATCCCTGTGCACTCTGATCGGGAATAAGAAAACCACCAATCTAGCTGGCCAGTACAGTAGGAAGCACTGCATAATGTGTCTTCATAGAATTCCATGAGATGGTCCTTTAGTAAATGGAAAGATCATCAAAGACTCACTAAGTGAAAAGAATACCTAGCTGACCCCTCTGTTCATAGTAAACAATCTCCCCCACAAGTGGAATATATAGGATCCTGTAGAAATCCTCCTGTAACAGTGATCTTACAAGTGGGAAGGTGGAAGGTGTTATTCTCTAAGTGCAACCTCTCAGCCAGAGAAGTCAACAATCCTCAATTCACTTGATACTCGGGCATATAGAGTAAATGGAAAAGACCACACCGTAAGAGTAGTCAAAGCTCATCATCCTTCAGGAAACCAATTAGACTAAATACATGGGAATACTAACCACAAAAACTAATGATACATATATCATGTTGCACAATGAAAAAAGGAGTAGACATCAGCCATCAGACAAGCTCAATACAATCAAACAATATCAGGAGACAGAATCAGAAAGCAATCAGAGGCAACAAATGATCAAAAAATCAAACATTCAGGAAAAATTACATGCTCATTATCTCTAGACAAAGGAAAAATCACCACAAATCAAATAAATTCAAGAAACGAAGTAGTTTTTCCCAAAAATGAAATTTTACATGGGAAATGACATGAAAATTATCGTAAATGACAATGTACACAAGAACAACATTTTTTTAGCAGAAATAAGAAAAGGCAATGGGAAATAAGACCACATTTCTCATCAATGAAACTTCTATGCAAAATGAAAGGTTACAAAAGGTAAATGAAACAACAAAGACGGGAAACGAAGAAAAATAAACTCCATCATTTTTACTATAAGTAAATTTATATCTACCACAAACATAGAAACAAAATCGCAAACAAAATGCAAATTACAATAAACAAAACTACCTTTTTGAAAACAAAAAAATGGGAAAATTGCAAATTTGAGATACAAATTCATTCTACAAAGGAAATAAATGCATTCATTATCTAGATGAGACGGACGACATCCTGGTGGTTCATAATGGATAGGCCTCTGATGACATCTGATCAGCTTGAAATGGTGTGAATCGATGGGAATCAACATTTTCTCTCTAGAGCTCTCAATTTCTCCAAATGACAATAGTAAAAATAGCGTCTTCACCCTATTTGAAATTACTTTGCCTAATTAAATGACCTTTTAAACCCATTTTTAGGTCATTTTACCCATCTTTTAATCCATTCTTTTCTTGCATCAAAATCAAGTCAACCTGCACGATCAAAAACATATCATCATTACTCATCATATTTTTACAATCGAAATCGACTTTTGACACAAATATTTTCAAATTGGCTAGTTCATCATTTCTTCAGTTAATCAGGGAATTCCCTTATATTTTTCTTCCAAGGGGGCATGATCAACACAATTGACACATGAATCAAGGTTTTGACACAATTTCAAACTTGAGCATCATCAACCTTGTTTCGTTATCATTTGATCAACAATTAGTGGATTTCAGTGGATATTTTCAAATATTCTTCGCCAATCATCGAATCAATCAATCAATGAGTTGTTTCAAATTTTCTTCATCAATCACATTATAATTTGAATCAAATATTCAAATGAGGTTCTATATCAAAATGAAATTTCATCAGTTGGGGCATCAAATTCATCAAACTTCATATCAAGTTGGTGGTCCTAATTCAATCAGTAAATCAATCAATCAATCAATCTTGGAATGAGTAATTTCATCAGGTCTCATATCAAATTTCTCACTCTTATCAGTGTTTCAATATCACTAGGGGCATAGAAGATTCATCAAATCACATGAATCTGGTATTGTCTTCCTAATCAGGTAATTAGCTTCATCAGGACCTATATCAAGTTGTATAGTCAGAAAATGGAAGCACTTCCATGGTAGCCTAGTTTATCCTTATAAGTAAGTGGTCTGGGGTCATGTCAAGCACCTTGAATGGGTTCCTAATCTTTGACATGGCTTTCCCCCTATTCTGCCCCTACTTCCACTTCTTTCCAACCTAATTTTTGCATCCTGGACTGCAGATCTGAGATCTTTGACCTCAGGGTCAGGGTCAACCTTTTGGATCTTTGTCAACCTTGACCTTGACCTAGGTCAAGTTTGACCTTGACCTTGACCTAGAGTTAAAATCTCAAGGTCCCATAGTTTTTGGATGTTGGTCTTTGCAAAAGTTGTTTCCCGCTTTCGGGTTGGCTGTTTCGGGTTCAAAAGCAGTGATTCTTAAATTATATTTAATACAGGTCCTCTCCTAAGGGTAAAGGCTCTAATTAGGATTTAATTCTCCTATGTCAGTCTCCTTAGAATATTGTGCCATAGTTTCATATAAAAGGCATCTTTCTCCTCTCATTTTCTCTAAGTCTTCTAATCGTGATCAAGCATTCTCAAACTATCATCAAGTGCAATTCTAGTGAGCTAAGAAGCAAGAATTCAAGAAATCATTCATCCATCCTCAATCATTATAGCATCCATTTTCATGAAGGAGATCCATTGGAGGCCATTGAAGGATACAAGCTACATAGTGCCCTTTTGGTGATCTCTCCATCCACCTTCCTCCAAGCCTCTTCCAAATCAAGAACCCATTCAAGACTTGGTGTTGGAGATCTACAAGCAAGAGATTGAAGACATCCTAGATTCTACATTCCACATTTTGGTGTATACTTGTGGATCCACATATTTGAATCCTCCATAAGGACTTTTACAAGCAAGGTGAATTTATGCATTTACTTTGTTTACTTCTGCAATTTCAATTACATATATTTGAGGTTAATTCCAAAACCAGGGTTTGACCAAGGCAAACCCCTCCCCCCCAACAAACAAACCTCTTTTTATTATAGGTACAGGTTTGGAACTATGGATTTGAACCCAGATCTAGATACCCTTTTCAAAAAGCTTTCAGGATCCGCGAATAGATTTTCTATCAGACCTGTGCAGGTCAAGGTCGACATTATTGGGTTAGGCATGACATTTGTGGGTCAAGGTCAACCTTTTTCACAAGACGATGTCGGATCAGAAAATTATTTCTGGGTTTTGTTCGTCTCTATGTTTCCTTTCCGGATCATACTTTAGATTTTCAAGAAATAGAGTATAGACCCCATAAAATAGCATTCTTTGATCTAAAATACTTTAAGGTTAGTGCATTTCTCCTATCCATTTCAATTCAAATCCTTAATCATTCTAAATCACACATTCCTTTCCATAAAATAGGTAATTTAAGATCTTCTTCCTTAATCTCATTTCCAAATGGTTGATTCATTTGTGCATTGATCCCTCTCTTGGGGTTAATCAATTTGGATCGTTCATTTGTGCATCTTGGGATAGAAGAGGAATATCTTATCTTTCCCCTACTTATTTCAAATGTTACATTTTCTTATGTTGCACAAGTTAATTACCCTAATTAGTCTCTTAATAGTAGTTAGTTTCATCTCACTTTGTCAAGTTGGTTATTCATTCAAACCAACCTTATGGTTTAAGAGTCTTTTATGAAATTGATCAATTTCATGATTTCACATCAAATTGTTTAGTTGTCATCATCATCGGCCAGGTGTTCATTTTCATCTCTTCATATCAAGATGAATATTTTAATCTTTCTCTATCGATATTTGCTCAACCAAGTTCTGATTCGGTATTATTCATTTTGCTTCAATCAATTTTAGAACCAGTGTCTTTGGAGCTTCAATCGATCTTCATTCAATCAACTTCGGAATCAGTTTCTAATCAGGAATAGTTTCATCAGGATCCATATCAAACTGTTCACTCAATCAAAATCTCATCGACATTAGACATTATTTGATTCAACGAGTTGATCACACATCAATTCAAAGAGGGTCAAATGCAATCACCTAAAATTGGTCTAGTCTAATCAAAGGCCTAAATATCAATTGAATTTTCCTAGGACCTAATCCAGATGTCAAATCCAACCTCAATCTTGATTATGAGTAAATATAATTTTCTTACATAATTCATCATAAATCAGAAATCAAATGATGAAACATCAAAGGTTCATCATCAAAGAAGAGTGAATTAATTCATTAATTAATCCTAGCCTAATTAATTAAATCAAACTTGAAAATACATTGGATAGAGTTATTAATTAAGTAAATTAAATAAATGTTCTATTATCCACTCAAGCACAAAAGGACAAATGACTTGGCTCAATCCAATGGGATCAAATCCACATGGATCGATCAAGGTTCAATCTCCATCATCCATCATGGCTTCATCCTAGCCATTGAATTCAAATTCAAATATTTCCCTCCAAAATGAAATCTATAAAACCAAGCTCAATCATGGTATTTAGAGATCCATCCCTAATTGCATAGAAATAATGCAAATTTCATTTAAGTAGACCATTTCATACCAATTGCATCTTGAATTCATAATTTTAGATCTAAATTCATCTCAATTCTTAGCTTAATCAATCATGTAGATGCAAAATTTCATCCATTTAGCTTAATTGCATTAATTGTAGATCAAAATTGCATCAATTTAGGTTCATTTAGGTTAAAATCCTTCATTTCATGAGTGTCAATTACTGATCTAGATGCTTAATTCTGAGCGCAATCTTAATTAGATAGTATTATTCATGACTAGAAGGAAATGAGTTGATTTTGATTGGTTAGTTGCGTTTATTTGATGTATTCTTTGTACTGGCCAATTGATATAATGATTCATTGAAGTGTTTGTGTTGTAGAAATGCAAGCATATTTTCACACACACAGAAATGGAAAATTAACATGCCAATCTGAAAATGAATACAAATCTAATCGAATATGAGGTTGAGTTATGATCAAATGAAATGAAATCCCAATTACAGATATACATGGAAAAAGATTCATACTTGGATAGTTTTGGTGTAATTAAATATTTCTAATCACATCTTACTTTATCTTACTTAGGATAATGCATTACATAGTGGTTTTTTATTGAAACACCTAGGATTTTGCATCCTATTTTAGTACATGGTGTAGGAGAAACTCCACTTTAGGTGGTGATAGTTGTTATCTATTTCCACTTTATGTTTGTGATCCATGTTTAGTGCGCATATCATATTATCATCATCGTCATATGGTACATACTTCATTTCATAATGGAGGATGATCCACCTTTGGTGGACATTTGATTCCACCTTGTGTAGGTGATAGCTTTTCAACTATTTATCATCGTCTCTTATTACCTTGCCTATATAAGCATGCACTTATATATTGTAAATAATCTCCAATATCTCCAATATATTCTATGTTTCATATTGCATCATTAATGAGAATATAGTTTATTTTTTTTCATATAATCTCTCTTGTCTTTGTGTTATTCTTTGACCTTTAGATCCTTTATTCATTGATATTTGCAAATTCTTACAGATAGAAAAAAAAACATCTAAACTGAGGTAATCACATACCCTGAGCCAAATTTGAACTAAGCCTAAAGATGAATACAAATCCAATCAAACTGAAAGAGGGATCAAATAAGCTATAAAAAATTTGAAGATAAATTAAAATGAAACTCAATTATTATATACACAGCAAAAGATTTGAACTTTGGTAGAAAAACAAACTAAGCCAAGTTATTCACATTAAATTTGAACTATGCAAGAGAACTGTCCCATTAATAGACTGACCCATGCCGTTCTCCAGAGCACCAGCCATAAAAAATCAAAACATATACACAAACATTTTAATTTGATTCCCATATAATAAAAAAACTTAGTGCAAACATGAAGAGGACAGAGAGGAAGGTGAAGAGCCTTGCCAATTGAAGGGATAACCTCTTCCTCTTATTCACTAAGATAACCTCTTCTTCTTATGGTAAATGAAAATAATTATATGGGGTTGATAATCATTCCATTGCTGATAATAAAAAAAACCATTAAGCTACAATATCTCTCAAGCATCGCTAGAATATGACAGAGATAAAGAATAATTCATGCAAAACATTGATGAAATATATAAATGCATGCACAATTAAAATGGAAATCTTTCTAATCCTTGTAGCTTTTCATCTTTATGACTACTTTGTGGGTTTTTTTTCTTTCACAAATATGCTAAACTTCTATAATTCTATCATTGTATATTCATGTCTTTGGAAATTTAATATTTCATAAATTTATGAAAATGTGTGCTCTTTACATTGACCAATTGTCTCTTGCTCTTAGCATAGAATTTAGACTGAACAATCATAGTATTTAAAAAGTAGTGGAGTTATTTAGGATAATTTTCTTGTGCTACATGCGGCTTAACTTTTATTATAGAAAAAACACCTTCATGAGTGTCCTCTCATGAATTTATTTCAAGTTTGGTAAGGCTCCTCTTCTCCATTGGCAAATAGAGTTGCTCCAGTAGTAGCCACATACCTTGCATATGGTGGCCTACAATAGATGATAAAAATACTAGCCTAATATTTATTCAACCTTTACAGTACAAATCTCACCTCTTGTTATTTCTTCATTTGTACTACAAAATACAAAACATTATAGAATTTTAAAATATAACACCTCCCTTGGCTTCTAAACAAATAGTTTGTAACACAAACAAAAAGAGGCCTACGATATATAAATGTATAGAAGTTTTGCAGTGGAAGAAAGCCTATTGACCAAAGTATTTACATTGTTAATCAATTTAGAAGCATTTTGCACCCACCCTTAGAAAAGTATTTTAACCCTCCCATAATGAGTAACCTAGAAGCTATAAAGCCATTAAGATATGAGATAGAATAAAAAAATAGTATGCTAGGAGATCTGTAATAACACTGAAAACCTTGCTGCACTTTCTAAGCTAGGAGATCTGTAATAACACCAAAAACCTTTATGCACTTTCTAATAATCTATAATAACATCATAGTTGTTGGCCATATGAACACCATATGGGCTCATCTTTGTAGATTGGAATGGACTATTATTTAACCCAATTCTCTATTTAAATCTTATTAAATTGAGATAAACTTGGACACTTAAATACACAACAATATATTATTTTAGAAGCCAATGAGGTAACACGATGGAATCTGGCGATGCTAGGGTTTTAGGAGGAGTGGGAACAGTGTCAACAGAGGATGATGTAGAGGGACGTGAGGACAACGATGATGATGGGGGAGGTCGAGCTTGGGGGGTGACCCTGGTTGCAGAGGATGTTGTGGAGGGAGTTGATGTGTGGGCTATCTTTGTTGTGTTTTGTGGGGGTTGCGTTCCTTCTCACCATAAGGGGGTCGACTGACTGACTGTAAATAAAACTCCTCCCTTTCCTCTTGCAAGGTTTGTGTGGCTTAAGGTCATCATCTATGACAGACCTTGCAAAGGTCTGTGGGATATGGGGAGATCACACCTTATTCCAGATCTCTATTTTTCTTTTGGAACAATAGGTGTTGTTCAGAGGAGGTGCACTCTCATTGTCCTTGGTGGGGAAGATTCTTTCTCTGGTGTCGTGGACTATGGTGTGGGGAGACCCTCGCAGGTCTCAGTGGATGAATTAGGGGTGGAGCATATGGTGGTTAGGAGAGTAGGTTGTTCTTGCAAGACGCCTCCACATTGATCTTAATGGACTCTTCTCTATTTTTATCACCCTACTCATGGCAGAGGGAATATTTTGGTTGTGGAAGAGATGCCCTGATGCAGAGCCAGTGAATATCTAGGATAGTGGTTCACCTATTTCATGACAGACGAATGGATGGACCCTATATGGGTAGTTTATCTCTTGTCCTATTTCAATGTACTGAGTTTGGTTGTTTTTGGTTATCCCTTGTTATTGGAAGCTTTTTGTTGCTGGTATTAACCCCTTTTGGCTTATTTCCTCTGCACTATTCTCCTATCGAGGTGGAGAATAAACCTATTGAGGTGGGTGCCTTCCGTGTGGCTTCTTTTTAGTTCCCTTCTCCCTTGCTTCCTATTGAGGTATAATATTCTATTGAGGTGAAAGCTAAGCATATCGAGGTGGTTTGTGGCTGCTGGGAGGAGACTGCTGGAAGTGGAGTGTGGTCACCTCTTTCATCTAGCCACATGAAAGCTTGCTGGAAATGGCTGGGGGTTAGTTTTTTGTAGATTGAGTGGGTTGTGCTAAAAATCCAGAATAGTGCTGGAGGTACCCCTTTGGTCTTGGAGGAGATTAGACCTGTCACTAATGAGGAGGAAGAGGCAAATTGTGATTTCCCCACTTCTTTATCTTTGCGTTGTTTTTTGTGTGTGGTTGGCTGGTGCCTACAGGTGGATGGTGAAATTTTTCAAGGGCCCATTCTAGGGGCTAGCTTTTTTTGGTTAGCGATAAAGGTTGGGTTTGGGGCTATAGTGCTCTTTGGTGTTGGTATTGTTGGTTTAGGGATCCATGTTAAAACCCTGGATCGCTATTTGTGCAATTTTAATAGTCTAATTAATTTAATGGTGTAAGGCTTTTGCTAGTTCTTTGGGTTGTTGGGGTTTTAGAGTCTCATCTTGGCTAGTTGCTGGCAGCTTACTGTCTTTGGTCTGCTGGTATGAAATGTAAATTTTTTAGCAGAGTTTCATCTTAGACCTAATTAATTGCCACCAAAATCTTCTTGTAAAGGGTTTTGGGGCCCCTTCAAAACCTTCTTTTACCCTAATCAAAAACAATATCTTCTTTCAAATCTTTGCAAGATTTTTTCAACTACATGTAGAATTTATAAGTCTTGTTTTAGTCTTTTTACTCATGTTAAAAAAGTCAACAAAGAGTAGGATATTCTTAACAAAATAAATCTAAAAACAAAAATTAAATAAATAGTTTACGGTTCTGGGTTGTTGTAATTCACAACTTACTTTTTATGCTAATACAATTTCTAGGTTAGTAATGAGAGCGCTCTCTAGATGCCTCATTTTTAAATATTAGAAATATAATGACCTAAAATTCACAAATACCCTAACAACTATATCTATAAACTTAAGTTTGTTATGTTAATCCCAAAAAATTTCATACTACATTGCTATCGATAAAATTATAGAAATAAGTGTGAATGTTTCTATTTCCCTATTACTTTGGCATAAACCACCAATTAGAATGTTGTAGGTAAAAAAATTTGGGGAGAAACCTTTCCTTAGCATCTCTTTGCACAACTTTTGAGCCTTTTCCACCTCATATAATTCACAAAGACCACATATCAAAGAATTGTAAGCAGTTACATTTGGTTGTAAACCCTTTTTGGACATGCTAAAGTAACACTCCCAAGCCTTGTCGATCCTACCATGTTTGCACAGACAATCAATAACTACACTAAATATCATTATAGTAGGCAAAGGACCAAACTCCATTATTTGTACAAATAGATTGTAGGCTTTGCATGTTTTCCCATCCTTGCAAAAGCCATCTATTAAGCTATTACAAGTATAGATGCCAAGCAAATTCCCCTCCTGTAACATTTTAGCTACTAATTCTAGAGGTTCCTCTAGTATTTCTACTTTTCAAAGACCATCAATCAAGGTGTTATATTTAACAATATGTGGAGAGTAGTAACCATGTCTCATTCCAGCTACTAACCTGGGAGTTATGCCTTCCCTACCTACCTTACAGAGACCATTTATTAGGATATTGTATGTAACATTATCAGGAGAAAGGAAATCCAATATCATTTCAGCTACTAGAACAAGAGTGGCATTTATTATACCAGTCTTGAAACTTCCATTTATTAGAGAGTTAAATGTGATGATATTGGGAAAAATAAGGCATGCCTCATTCTGTGCAGAACCCCAAATTATTCCTCAATATAATTCCATTTACAAAAAACCTTTATGAGACTAGTATAATTTATAACATTTGCATTTATTTTCATCTCTTTCATTTCAGCAAGAAGAGATTTGATTTTGCATAGATCCTTGCCAGTTGCAAGAACATCTAAGAGTGTGTTGAAGGATACAACATTGAGAGGAAGGTGTTGAGTTATGGTTGAATGTAAAAGATCCCAAGCCTTGTTTGTGTTTCCCAATTTACAAAGGGTAGTAATCGATTGAGTGAATTATAAAGCATTAAATTTGTGTGTTATGTGAGGAGGGGGTTTCTCATTTTGTGTGTGTTTTGAGATGAGGAATTTATTATTGTTATGTTGTGATTGATCAGCAAAGTATTGTACACTCGCCATGTATCCTTGTTAGGATTATGGGTGAAGGTAGCATAGGCTGGGCACCGAGCAGGGATTGGAGATGGCAGCCTGCGAGGAAATTTTTTTAAGGTTAGGGTTTATTTTTGTTAACCAACCTTGTAAATCACCACAAAAGGCTTGATAAATAAGTGGTTGTGTGATGTGAAATCACCATATTATAATTTTCTCTTCGTTGGATAATAAAATAAGTGGACGGATATTTATCTGGTGGATGTATCCCATAATGGATGAACCACATTAAATCTTTGTGTTATTTATATTTCTTTCTTATCTTATTTCTGCATTATCTTAATATCATTTATTGTTCATATCTATTGAAACCCTAATTATCTTGAAGAATGAGGAAGAGAAGTTACCTGATTTAAGAGGGGTTGTATCTATTTGAAGTTGTCTTCATGTGCTTATTAGATCTGAGCAGGTTATTAGGGTTATAGTCCTCTAGGGTTATCTATTGGAATTTTTGCATCACCTCCATCTTCATGTGCTTAACATAGTAGAGAAGGGCACTATGGGTGAATTTTGGAAATCAGTTACACAAGGATATGTAAAATGGAGAAGCAAGGGAAAAGAACGCGAACTATTTGACAAAATGCCTCAATGAAACATGTTTTAGTGGAGTTCCCTGATTGCAAACAAAAAAAAAACCTCTTTTGGGGAGAAGGTGTTGACGCAACTTTGTGATGGCCTTGTCAACAAGGAGAGAGTTGTCACTAGGTACCGGAGTACCGACCAACTTTGCCTAAAGAGGTTTACCAAAGAGCGGGCTCTCCTGGCCTCCAAGAACCTGGTAGTTGGGTCACAATGGGGCAAGGGTAGCTTAGTTGGACAAGTGATTGTTTATGTTGAGGGGATAGCTAGTTTTAACTCATCAACCTTTCGGGGACTTCAAAGGACATGGAGGTTTCTTGCAAACAGGCTGAGTTTGACAAATAAAAAATGAAAAGTTGGGTTGAGGTTAACATAATAATATATATATAGTCCTATTGTAAATTTATGAAAAACATCAAAAAATCTCCAGATAAGGGACTAACAACAAATACCAAATGCATACATGATTAAAAATCAGACATACATCAGTAGCAGAGTAAAGTATTTTATCAAATCAATAAAGAATGGGAGCAAAGGACATAAGGAAGCATATAACGTGAAAGTATTTGCTAACTCCAAAACCAGAAACAACACAAAGTGTAGTACTAAAAGAGGTTTCTCATTATTTCATTAACTTCATAAATCCAACATCACTAGTGATTACATTTAGAGCTCCAGGGGATAATTAATCTACTAAAAGATTGAGAAAAGTAACTAAACGTAAGAACATAGAGATAACAATCACTTATGGCTAGCAAAATCATCAATTTTCTGACCCTTGACATGGTGTCATAATTATTATTTATAGACAGACAATCTAAATCGGTCTTTAATATATACAACCTACTTACATACATTAAACTACAATATTTGCAGCCGGTGCTACCGCACTGTCACAATCACCTTACTATATTCCAACACTTGAGAAGAAAAGAGAAGAAAGATAGAAGGAGAAGAGTCCCAGAAATTTTTCATCAGGAAGAGAGCCCTCATACTTATAGATGTGATAGTACATCTTGATTGAATTGGGCCATATTCCCCCATAAATGCACTTTGAGCTCCCAATCTTTGAGTGATGCCTTGGGAATATGGAGATGTCTGTAATAAAATTTTCTTCCCTCATCACCACCAGGCCGCAAAGTATCGGCCCCACATCTGACAAAAAATCTTGGATAGTAATCGATCATCTTCGGCGAAGCCAGAATGTAGACCACTCTAAAGAATAAAAACTAGAACTTGGAATTCTGGGCTCTGGGAGCTTACGCTCAAAGAATAAAGAGTCATGTTAACCAAGACCTTCCACAGAGAGAGATTCCCACAGTCTGAAACTTATTGATCCTTGAACCTCTGATAAGCCTCCAAAATCTATAGTAAACCATCCTCTTCTATGTCCTTCAAACAATCCCAGCTATCAATGGACCTCTCAAGATGATCACTGACATCCCCAAATTTTTCCTTTAATTCTGAGGCCACCTTGGCACCATCATGGAGCTTGAGCTTCATCTAGGAGATTTGCACCATTATGGTGATATCAAAATCTCTGGAGGGACGGAATTGTGCCTCAACCACTTCATCAAACTTGTTGAGTATGGTATCAATGGGAGTATAAGTCCTGAGGCTAAGTGGATCAGCCAAAGTAATCTCCTTGATAAATGTAAAATATTATTCCAGTGATGCCCAGACCGCAAAAAGGTGTTCCTCCAAGACCCATGCCATTTGCTTTCTCACCTTGAATTTGAATGTAATTCTGGAGTACTGGGTCTTTGGGAACCTGTATGGCTCATCCCCTAGGATGTCTTTCACTGCCAATCCTTCCTCCTCGAGATCCAAAATTTCTCTTAAGTCATCCCTCCATTCCTCATATTTTTCTATCTCTTCTTAACACTGGGGAATGATATCCCTAAAATTATTCATGATATCCCGTGCTTGGAAGAATTAAGGGAGAGTCTTAGACATGAAGCTCCTTATCGCTATGATTTTTTCATCTATCCATTCATTAATAGCCTACACTTTCTTTTTCACTTTCCTTAGCACATCAATATCGCCTTATGTGAGCGGCATTCCAGACGTGGGTGGTCTGCTTTTTATGGACAAGAGGGGTTGTGTCAACTCTATCAAGAGCCTGATAAGATTTGTGTTTATTTTTTTCAACTCCTTCACTCTCTAGGACTACTTTTCATATCAGGTGTGAATGGCCCAATTTTCTGCATCGAAGAGGTCCAGCTCTCCTTTCTGGTCCCTTTTTCCCAGAGGGATCTCTATAATTATGTAATCCTCAGCAATTACCTTAGACTCATCCTTATCTACCAGTGGGATACCACTATTTCCACCACATTTCCATCTGGATCCCTCCGAGTAGTATGGAGGGTGTGAGCCCTTTTGGGCTTCTTTGTTGTCTTTCCTTTGACCAACATCTTGGCTACTGACAATGGGGCCACTACAACCATCAAAGACTTTATTCTATGGGATTATACCAACCATTGTGTTGGTCCCAATGATCTTCTGACTATTATCCCTAAACTTGAAGTGTCCCTGGGGTTTTTCTTAGGTTCATACATTGATTCATCCTTATTAGTATTATCGAGATCATCGCCTACACTTCCTTTATCTATCTTTGCGTCATATCTTGAGATGTTCTCTTCTGGTGGGAAAAAGGGTGGCAACTATTGAGCCAGCTTGTTCAAATCTACTTGTTGAAGCATTATGATGGCCTCACTGATCTATGTGTTCCACAATGATTAGCCTTGGTTACCTATTGGGATTTAGAGAACAACGTCTGGGGGTATGGTTATTCCCGTAGTTCTAGTTTCGCTTGCGGCTAGCAGTTTCTCTTCAGCCCACTTAACTTCTTGTTCATTTTCTTTTGTAGCCTTCCTTTCAGCCTCTTTCTAGCGGAGTTCCTCTTCTTTCTCTTGGGATATCCTTTGTTCCTCCTCTTCCCTTCTTTCTCCCTCCTAGAAGGCATCAACTTCTTGTTCTGCTATCTCTTCTACCACCTTCTCTACCATATCATGCAGATCTCCCAAATCATCGACCAGGAAGAAGTCATCAACGTCAATCTAGGAGAACCCTAGGGGATCCTCCAGGGTATTTTCCTTGTTAGAGGAAGAGGAGATAACTTTGACCTCAGTCACGCTTGTGGGTTCTATGCTTGGATCCCTGTTCAGTGGGGGCCTATCTTATTTCTACTTCTTTCTTCTTTGGAGCGACACTCCGTCCGCCGTGATTGTTGCTTCTCCTTCAACCTCCTGATTGGCTGAAATTCCAAGAAGGATAACTAAGGAAGGGGATGCACTTTGTGGGGGACAAGAGCCTACCAGAGTAGCTCTGAGACCAAACATCACCTGGAGTTAGTTGCATCTAGCAGATTCCAAGAATGTTCTAACTTTGCATCCAACTACTTCTTTAGGGGGGGGAAACTAGAGTCCAAGGCCTGAGAGGGTGTGCCCAAATTTTTTTCCCTTGAGCTTTAGATTGTTCCACTTCCCGTGATCCTAAACCTGATGCTTCCAAAAATTGTTTGTCTGTCCGGACACTCTTCAGGAAAACCTTCATGAAATATGCCTGGTTGCGCTCAAGTAGTATTTGAAATGGCCTCCATGGTCAAAACTTGTAGTGTTTCCCAATCCACCAGAGGGAATTCCATTTTTTCAATACCTACTTCTTTATACTCAGGGTCATGAAGTGACCCATTATCAGAGAAAGTATGTGGGAAGGTCCAGAGCTTGAGGTGTTCTATCAAACCTTTCGGCATCCTTGATTAATGTTGATTTTGGACGTCAAAGTCATCTTGGAAATATACCCAAAAATATTCTATGTTTGGTTCATGGGGGTTGGTTCCCCAGGGCATTGCCTTCCCTAATCATTCACGCGGGTCATAATCTTAGCAGCTGAGTGAAAATTTAGCCAAGCCCAAGTTGCTTAGCTCATTCTCTTCTTTACAGGCCACTACAAGGGAGCGAGTGTATTTACCACACATAAATAAGAAGGATACAAAGGTGATCTTTTTTATGGCCATTAGTGCATGCACCTCCTAAATTTGCCTAAAAAATTCTAACAAAATGATTTTTTCCCTGCAATGCCTTGGAAACAGGGTGGGTTCCAGGAAAATCCAGTCACCTAAATGTATGTACATTGTGCAAACTAGATGAAATAACATCCCCACGGGCTTACCAGGGTCATGGCTTCCTAAGACATTTTGAACCCTACATATTTGGTGAGAACCTTGATCCCATGGAAAATGAAGGCATCATTTACTCTAGAAAAATTAGTGAATCTTTCATCCCAATGGATCTGGAGAAAGTGATCCCAAGAGGTGGCATGTGTGCTCTCTATCTTGAGGATGCCAATTGTTCTTAGTCCCCAGATTCCTGTGTGTTATTGAGCTAGTGACCATAGGATGTAGGAGGTCATGTAAAACTTGTAATCCTCCCTGAGCTTTCTCATTTGGGCATGCACATGGTTGGAAATAGTGGCCTATTAAAAGCGTGACTTGTTGGTGGTCATACAATATAGGAAATAATACATCCACGGGGAAAATTCTCAAGTAAGTGGTTCGCCGAAGATCCTGCATAAAAATATTATTCCTTCTTGGATGGGCTCCTTAAATTCAAAGAGAGGGATATCTAACCTCATATTCTTATAATCCTAGCACGGTCTCTTTAGCCATTTTGTGTTGAGTTGGCGCTGGGCCAAATATTGAGGTGCTAAAAATTGGTACACTGAAGTGGCTTGGGTGAGGACAATAGCCTCTAAGAAGAATAGGATATGCCACCTTGTGGTGGTGCTGGCATAGTCCAGGGAGACAATTGGTACCACATAACCCTGGGGGTTGGGCGAGACCAACACAATAGCTTTAGTGGTCAGATTGTAATTTTTAGCTAGGAGTAATATTAGTTTTGGCGCTTAACTTGAGTAAGGAAAACCAGCTACTTGAATGATTCCACATGTCGTTAAGTTGATTGATATCAAGTCATTGGCTTGTTGTTGTTGGATTACTTGGATAAGGCCTTTTGATTTAGCCTAGGTGTCAAAATCTGTATCTGTGACCTCTCTCAGAGTTGATTCAATTTGGGATCCCATAATTATCTTGCCTTTCTTGTGTTTAAGACTCAATGGGAGATTCTCTAATACCATTTTCTACCTTGGACTTTTTGGCTGTACCTGTTGAGATGCTCGGGAGTTTAGGACTCCCCAAAGGTGATCCAGCTATAGCCATTTCTTTCTTACTTTGACCTGGACCTGCAAAACTGGATAACCTTCAATATATATATATATATATAAACACTTTAAACAAGAATTCCAAGTTTTGAAACTTTGGACATTATTTTCACCTTCCACCCTGAGAAATAAAGCATTAGTTACCATTGAGAATACCGAGGGCATTGTCTCCATTGTAAGCAAACCAAAAACATGTAATACTTGTTCAAGCCCACTAAGGCTCAGAAATGATGATTTGAACGACTATCATGGTGGGTGTGTTGGGGATCGCCAAGACACCCATAGACCAATACTTCAAAAATAAGGCAGATGTTAGCGATGGGAAAAGGTAACCTTTGTACTAAATGACCCAGATGTCATACTCTAACACGCATACATCCACTAAGGCAGAGTAATGGAAATAAACTAACAACTATTCTAACACGAGTGGCATGAATGCCACTTGGGATGGATTTTAAATTCTCTATCATGGGAATTAACCCTGCCATTAAGACATGAATGATGGAGGAGAGAGAAATTTATAAGTGAGCCACTGAGCTCACGAGCTCGGCTCTATAATTGACCTGGTTTATGACTTGAAAGGAGTCTACATCAGCCATAGAAACATGAGGCAACGCGCTATTAGGAGAGTGCGGTCATGAGACCTTGCAAAACAATTTCAAGAGACAACACTCTTAAGAGTGTGCCTACATAGAACCTATACTACAGGAAACATACAAAACTGCATGGTCCCCACAATACACCAAACACAAAACTGGGCTATTTTACACTAAACACAATTTAAAGATCTATTAATAATAGAATTCACATGATATTTACAATTTACAAAACTTCACAATTTACAAACTTACAAAACTCTCCAACCTAGCCATATCTACAATACACACCTAATTTATAGAAAAACACAGAGCCTATAACTTATAACCTATGTACTAAAGATATAGATGGCCTCCCCTCAAGTAGGACCAGCCACAAAGGGAAGGACCAACAACCAGGACCAAGAAAGATGAAACACGCCCAACAAAAGGCTAGGCCTTGACGACACAAGCAAGAACAAACAACAACCAAGGAACAAGGATGAAGCAAAAAAAATAGAGAAAACAAGCCAAATACAAAATGAAATGAAAAAATAGAAATCCAAAGAGGGCCTACCTGAAAAATCAAAATGTTGGGAAGGGAAGCTTGAACGTCATTTACTCTTCCACTAGTCACTGTACAGACCTCGAATGCACTTCTTGCACTATTTTCTGAGAACCCTTAGCTTAGAAAAATGCTCTTCTCTATTTCTGAGATAATTTACTTGGATGTAATTTGTTCATGGTAAATGTAAAATGGTAGAGTAAATAGCCTTTTATAATTAATAAAAGGAGCGCATTAACAACTAGTTACCATTCTATGAAAAAGGTAAACCATCAGAGTCCAGACTCTAGGACATCTGGAAATCACCCCTTCCAGAGAGGACGAGAGTAACAATACCAAAAATCTGGGGGCCAAAAATCATTGGCTACTGGGGAGACAACTCTCCAAGATCGGGATCCCAAAGAAGACAAGAAAGGAAACCAAAAGACAAAGAAAAAGCAACGACCCAAAAAAAATGGGGGGAGCCAACATTTTTCAACAAAATGTAGGGATGGGTATGTAGGGCATAACAAATGGAGATTCGATGGGACAAATGCCTCATGCATTTGAGAAATCTAGAATCTACACTTAGAGAAACTAGAGTTCCATCATAATGAGAGTTACTTCGTCAGCATGGTTCAGGGTGTTGGAAAATCTAAGTCACCATGACTTGGGTGTTTATTCTTGTCTAGTTGTGATGTGTGTGCTTGAAAAGGGGACACAGTCGATAAATTTCAGGAGAAACAAAGAATTCACACTAACTCAACTAGACTAGTGTCATAATAAATCTTGTGCAACCTCGGGTTCCGGGGCTTTTCCTTCTTCTTAGGATTTTCTCTCTCTTTTTTTATGTGGGGATGGTGAAGGAAATACTTCTTTCACCGAAGTCTTCAAGATTAGCTTGTTACTATGGCAGTACTATTTTCACCTTGCCATACATTTTTCTATTTTGAGTGAGAAGAAAATTCCCGGTCCAAGATACCTTTTAATTTTTTAGACATAATTTGCTGAGAGTGTAACCAATCTATCCTAAAAATTAATTTTCCTTGTGTTCCCTGCTTTCCTTGAAGTTTCTAACTAAATCATCTACTTTACTTTGACTGGTGTCAAGTATAAGCAATGTTTGAACCCAGTGAATACTATCTGCGACCTTTAATCATACGTCTAAGGCTTCTCTTGGATGAGGAAAAGACCACCTATTGTATAAGTGAAGGATTATGAACCACTAAAATTCTTGAGGAAAATTTCCAATAGTTTTTCTTGTTATGATAAGTATTCCCTCCTATAGGAAAATGATAGAATGTTGGTGTCTGGGGCAAGACGACACAAACAAAAAAAAAAGACAAACCCAAAACAACACACACAGGCGGAAAATTGGGACTATTTACAAGGAAGACACACCAACAACGAGTGTTAGTACTACTTATAATATGACTATACACATGGTACAACCTACATGGGCGGGACTCCACCCTCACCTCATTCGAAGTCATGTTTGAGGAACTGTTCATTGACGGGAAATGGGACAACTTCTCTTGTTAAAGAATGGAGGCGATAGGTGTTGGCTCCACAGATCTCAGATATCTGATATGACCCAAGCTAGAGCCTTTGGAATTTAGTATGCTTTCTTTTCTTTTCCTGGGATTTATCCCACCAAAGGACTAAGTTTGAAGTCTGGAAAGCCTTATATTGGGCTCTCTTGTCAAACCAACCTTTGACAACTGCTTGGTTCCTTGTGAAGTGCTCGAGTGCACTATCTCTTTGCTCCTCTAGTCATATCAAATTGAGGAGATAAACCTTCACAATGTTATCTTGATTGTTGAACTCCTGCATGAACTATAATACTGGGATCTATAACTTTACTGAGACTACTAGATTCTAGTCATAAACCAGATGGAATGGAGAAGTTCATAAGGTGGCTTTGATTCGAATACAGTCCACCTAGAGAGCGAATATGAGTTTTTGGTTCCAATCTAGGGGATTCATTTCAATCAGGTGTTTGATCACCTCTAAGAGGTTCTTATTGGTTGACTCTATTACTCCATTACCCTATGGATAATATTACTATAAAAATTGAGGGTAATGTTTCTATGATAAGCTCATTCCAATAGCTTGGTTGAGGAAAATGTCAGACCGGTATCACACACGAGCGAGAAAGGCATTCTAAACCTTGTGACTATGTTTTCTTCGATGAAGCTAATTACTACATCCACCGTGTTATGTTTGCATGGTATGGCTTCAGACCACCAGGTACAATAATCTATAGCAATCAAGATATATTGATGATTTGTAAAAGAGTTGGGGTTTATTTCCCAAATAAAATTGAATGCTCATTGGGCAAAAGGTCTAGCATCAAAGATGGGTTGGTGGGAATCACCAGGTTTTTCTCTTGAGAGGCAGTAGTTGGGCATGTGTGGCACTTCCTCACATGCATGTGAACATCTTTAAAAATATGGGGCCAATAGTACCCGACCCAGAGGATTTGGTGGGAAGTGGCATTGGCGAACCCATACCCAATTCTGAAATGACCATGGGATTCATCTATCATTTTTGTCGCTTGTTCCTGATCAAGACATTGAAGTTAAATATCTTCATAATTTATGTGAAAAAGCGTTCCATTCTTGATCATAAAGTGTGTGCTTTTCGGCCAAAACATGTGTCATTATTGGAAGGGATCCCTTTGAGGCATTGTTTATTCAGTAGGAGGTATACCAAGTTAGAATACCGGGGGTCTTGGGTAAGGGATTGTACCATATAAGTTTGGCATTCAATGTGCGGGATGGCCTCAGTCATGGCTTTACACAATCCCTATCCTTGAACTAATTTCATGGGTTGCATCTCAAGGTTGTACTCCTAAAAGATAGCCATCCTTTTCCTCCTGTGTTCACCCAACTCACTCTGTAGTAGTCAAGACTTGACGGCTTGATCTAGAATGGAAGCGTGTATCTTTCTACAGAGAATGTAATGTCAGAATTTCTTTACTTCCTAGACGAGGGTGAATGTATGTTTCTCAATGGGTGAATACTATACTTTGGCATTCTTAAAGGGGGAGCTCATGAAATTGATGGGTCATTCTTCCCCTTCGATCTTTTGGGTAAACATTATGGCAATTGAGTGGGTGGAGGCAAAAGATTATATGTAAAAGAGGAGGGAATAGTTCAGACTTGCCGAGACTAGGGCCTCCATGATAGCCTACTTAATCTGAGTGAATTATTGCTTCACCTTTGAGCTCCACTTAATTTTTACATCCTTTTGCATCATGTTGTTAAGGGGTTTGACAACCTCAATGAACCCAATGATGAAGCATAAGACAAAATTGATCTTTCCAAAGAAAGACCACATTTCCTTCTTACTATCAGGCATTTGCAAAGTTAGAAATGCCTCTACTCTCTCAGGGTCGATGGATATTCCATTCTCAGAGATGATATGTCCTAACAGTTTCCCTTCTATGACCCCGAATATGCACTTCTTGGGCTTAGGGAAATACCAAACTAGTGATATCTCCAAAAAATCTTGGCGAGAAGGGTGGCGTGATCACCATTGTCCCAAGAGAATATTGTCAAATCATCCATGTAGATGATTATGCACCTATTAACCAATCCCTCGAAAGTGATATCCATGGCCTTCTAAAATGTGGCTCTAACATTTATTAATCCAAAAAAGCATTATCCTATAGGCAAATGTTCCCCACTTGGCGGTGAACATCATCTTCATTCTATCTTCAAATTTAACCATGACTTGGTTATACCCGGAGTACCCATCTAGGAAGGACATCATTTGAGAACGGTTTTTTAAATCTCTATAGATGTGAATATCCCCATTCTTTTTCTAGACCGGGACTAAGTTTTCTACCCATGTGGTATGTCAGATAGGAAAGATGATTCAAGTAGATAGTAACTTTTGAACCTCCTGATAAATCAGGGGTTCAATCAGGGGATTGATTAGTCTTTATTTCTGTCTGAAAGGTTTGGCATCGAGCTTCAAGGGGATCGTATGCATCATGATAGATGTATTATAGGTTTTAAGGTCTTCATATCCCCTGATGATTACATAAATGTATTCTCAAAGGACCACGAGAATATTCTCTTTTTCCTCTGGGGAACAAGAAGTACCTATATGCATTTATTCTTCCTCAGTGCTCGTTCTAATATTCAATTTATCATATTTCCCTCCTTTAGAGGATTGGGGCACTCTTTCTTTGACTCGAGGGTCTGACTCAAAAAATATTTTAAGGGCGATCATCCCCTTTGGGATAGTGTTAGTGGGCAACTCAAGGTTCTCATCTTCGTCCCCACCTTGTCTTGTATCATCGTGTTCTTCTTCTTCGATGATTTAGTATTAGAAAACACCAAGGTTCACCATGAAGGAAAGGATATGCTTATCATCTTCAAAGACCTAGAAATGGGTTATATTATCAGGGACTAAGGGTGTGGGGCCATTTCTACAGAGAATTTCCAGAGATGGGAACCTTCCATGGGTTCAATGGTACTAGCAGACACATCAAGGGCATCTGGAACATAGTTCCACTTCTAGGGAAACAACTCGATACCAAAGGCATCAAATTCCTCTATCAAACTTCATGCTCTATTACAATATATTTCCATTCATTTTTTGTGACATGTATACTAGCTCCAAACTTGCTTAACTATGATTTTTGAGTCACCCATTGCCCAGAGGTAGGTGACTCCTTTTCTTGGTGTGAACAAAAGACCGGGGATCAAAGCCTCGTACTCCCTGACATTTTTGGTGTAGTCAAACTGCAACCAGAAGGATGGGAGGAAGGATTTTCCTTGAGGGTTAATCAATTCTACCCCAACCCCCCAGCCCTACTTGGATTTGGATCTGTCAAACTTTACAATCTAGAGGTCATTTTCAGTGTAGTGGGGTTCGGAAGGCTGGGTAGTGGGTGGTATTGGTTTGGAAAGGGGAGAAGGTTCTAGCATGCCTCCAAAAGGGAAAGATATAGGGTTCAAAACTTCCTCCGGAGGAGTTTCCACTGGGGACTCCTCAACAAGCAGTCCCTTGGATGTGCTCGTGGGTGGACCGCATCATTTCATAGCTTTTTCTCATAAATTTTAAAGACAAATATTGGTGACATCGACACATGGACCGACTCAGAAATTTTAAAGACAAATATTGGTGACATCGACACATGGTGGGCACTCCAACTCAAAATGTTTTTGGAAATGTACTTTGTACCATGTATCTGATAAGAGGGTAGTTAAATACGCGTCATCATTTTTAAGGTTAACATCATGTTTCAACTGTACAATGAGATCATGAACCTTTTGGGTGATAAAGGGGTCCTCTCTAAGGAATGTCTCACCGAGAATAAAATCTAGGGTCAAGATCTCTTTGGCTTTGTACAAGCCAGGTTCTAGTTCAGTGAACGCTATCTTTCTCACCTAACCATAGTTAGTGAGCGATTATTTCATCTGGGGTTTGTTTTCCACTTTGATCTAATTGGCTTCCCCTCTCCATGGGAGCCATAAGTGGGAAAAGTCGATCAAGATATACCCATTTAGGGCCTTGGACCAGTTCTGACTCAACAACATCCCGTATGTTTCATGGATGTCGACCAATTGGATGCCAATAATGTTGGACACCTGAGGGTCTTGGATGAGTTGTATCTAGACATGTTTTAGCTCACCTACTATCTTAATATTAGTTTGGTCCAATTGGACTACTGCACCCTTAGATGGTGTTGGTGAACAGATTTGTCTTCCCAAAATACTTGCACAAAAACACTCCCAAAACCCGAGGCTGAAAGAAAAAACCGCAACACAATAGTTGATTCACTTGCCACAATTGTGTACAAGCACTCTCTACTTGTTTTACAAGGTGTAGCTATGTTTGCTTGATTTACAATTAATTAAACAATGGAAATATCTTTAACCAGAAGACAAGAAGGTACACTAACATTCACTCATGAGCATGATGTGAATGTGAAAATCATAAATAATAAATTTTAAAAGAAACTAAATACATGGAACGAAGACCATTTACATCAGTTTTCCCAATTATAAAGGACAAGGAAAGGCTCAAAATGTTGTTCTTAGATAGATGAATGCATAAAAATCAAAGTTTGTATGACAATCATTTACATAACCTTGACAGGACTGCAAATAAAGATAACCAAAACAACTCAAAGTCTAATTCAATCAGGAAGAAAAATATTCAAATTCAAAGTTTCAATATTTTCTTTCCTTTATCTAAATACATAGAAATGACACAAAGTCCATAAATCCTGCAAGAGAATTACACCTGAAAACAAAAATCCTATCTTCTTCCCCTGTTACAATATATAAATAAAAAATAGTTCTCCTCTCCTATCCCAGCACAAAGAATTTTCCAGGCCAAAAAAGAACCCCCACTTCATGAATATTTTTAACCTTTATAGATCTTTCTGAAAAATGTCTCCTTTCCCGTTATGTTTCAGTTATTTGTAACTAATTCTTGAAAATAAATGAGGGACCAAATAATTTCTTCCAGACCTTTTGATCTCACTAAAAATAAATCATATCTTAAAATTAATCTCACTATAGCTTGGTAATTTTGAAACTGGGCCCACCAATAGTTCATTATATTTGTATTCATAGTGTGTGTTCTTTATGAATCCACCTGCCCCTTTAGTTAGGATTCATTTGCCTCTATATTTTCTTGCTTTTCTCCAAATTTTTCATATCAGCACACGAAGAGAGAATATTTGCAAATGTGAGCTGGTTGAGTTGAATGCCAATTTATTTCATTTAAGATCTCCTTACCATATCCATGCATGCCTTTATACTAAGCTTGGATTGTGAATGATGATCTTCTGCATTAACACTAAGCTTGGCCCGTGCAACTTGATCTTCTGAATACACATTAAGCTTGTAATCTGAATGTCGATAACCTACATTTTTCCTAAGCCCAATATTTGCATGTTGATCAGTAGAGGCCATATTCTTCATATATAATGTCAAGCAATGGATTACTTTCAAAAATTTTAGGCACATTGGGCTACTGAAACACAATTTCCAATGATGCAACTAGCATTAAATCTACATTTTTTTCCATAAACTTCCCTTCACATCCAATTACCAATGGTTCTGAATTCCTGCAAAGATCAGACTCAAATAATTTTCAAGATGTGTTGAAAATTATCTGTCATTTCCTTGAACATAGCTGTTTGAATTTCGATGCCATCTTCATCAGTAAGCTCAAAATTGAAGAAACTTCCTTCCTCGATCTTAAATGTCTTATTTCTCAGTGATTTGAGGGATCACAATGTCCTTCATTGACAATAATCATAGCACGTGCATGAAGGGACATTTAGAAAAATACTTAGAAGGTCCCGTTCTTGGTCAGAGATCACAAATCTTTAAGCATGGGATGTGCTCAAGCATTCACAAGGTACTTTTGAAGGCTCATCCATGATTTTTTTTGTTCATCGCAAGATGGATCGACCCTTTTTAACTGGAGATCAATACATAGATATCACTGCATCAACAGAGACACCCAGACCAGTGACAAGACTTGCAATACCCCAAACATTCTCTTCTAAATCATCCCACTATTTTTTCGTGGGTTCTATAACATCAGTTACCTCAAAGGAAAATTTAGGAGTATCTTATCGAGCTTAAAAGATGTTTGACAATGGCCTTCAAATTTGGTGTCGATATCAAAATTGCACTCCACAACCACTTATCTTCCATGTAGCTTTATCTATCTCAACATCTGGCTGTTTGGGGGCTTCTGGTTGGAAGTCACATGTTATGTATTTCATTTCAAAGATCACTTTGAAATCTCCAATCTAAACATAAATACTCAGCCTCATTTTTGCAATCACTACAGAGATTTCAATTCCTTACATCTTAACTACCATTGATAGTTTTGATAGTGCTGCACTCTATCATTTATATCTTTTACACCACTCGTAATTTGGAGGATCGCTCTGGTGAATATCTAGATAATTAGGTTTTATAAAACATATCTATAATAGAGCCCGACCCAACGGTGGAATTGGAATTTATGCCCCCGAAACATGACTGTAATTTTTCTGGATTTAGCAAATTCATCATTGCTAGTCACCTTGGATAGACTCGTACTCAATCAACCATATCTTTTGAAGAAAATAAAATTTCACTAATTCCTTCAGTGAGATCTTGCACACATTTCCCTTGCACAACATATTAAAATCTTGGCCGAATCCAATGGTTGAAAGAAAAGATATGCTCCCAACATTGATACCCAATTTTTTTGTCAGAAAGTTCATGATTATAGATTGTTGAAGAAATGTTTTGAAAAGATCATCATCTATTATTTTGTATGAGTGCTTTTGTAATGTATATTGGATTTGGAAAGCTTTGATATATTCTAGTTTACCTTTGTCCCTAAGATAATTGCACAACAAATACCTCCAAACAAATGACTAACTTCCATGCCAAAATGTACCCTTCGTACCTTGCTGAGCTTGTTTGATCAATTTTGAACCATTTTGAACTCGGCTCAATGAGGTTCAAAATCCAAAAATAACCGAGATAAAAATTCCAAACAAGAATTGATATGAGGAATATCACATTTTGAAATTTTTATAAATGGGGTTCATAGGGGTACTAACAGATGGCATTGGCACTAATCCAAGCTTCTTGCAAATAGATAAGGGCATGACATTTCCTAAAGCTTCAAAGTTCACCAAGCAGTTGTGTAAGTTTTTTCCATGAATTTTGAGGCTGAGTGGGAAGGGGGGACCCTCCATATTTCCCCATAATACAGCCACATTGGCATCATAAAAGGCGACGTCTTTGGTGGGCGGTTGTGAATTTTCAGATTTTCCAAGTACTGCAAGAGGGATTTCCTCTGCTCAGGAAAAATGAGTAATACTTCCATTTAAGTCATGGTGGTGGTGGTGTTTTCCATCACCTTCATGATGTCAAATCTCCCTTTCAAGATCCATTGGTTCTTTCCTGAAAAACCTTGGGCATCATTAGAGGCAGGTCCCTTCACAGGGGTGGATTAACATTCACAAGGGGATCTGGTGGGAGGTTTGTATTCTTTGGGGGAGTCAATGTAGTGAAGGGGGATTTTTTGGATTGAATCCTTGTGTTGTAGGGAGTTTGAGAATTGGTAAAGGAATTGGCCTCAAAGGGTAGAATGGAATCATTAAAGAACCCTTATCGATCGAGTTCTTCTTTGTCTTCTTCATCTGCTTTGAAGAAGATGGTGACAGAAGAAAAAGTAGAGTGATGAGGCTCGGTAGGGGATTTAAGAGGAGTTCAGTTAGTTAGTTATTTCCTATCTGACTGGGAGATCTGAATGATCTTTTCATCAGTGGTGTAGTTTACCTCACAATGCGAACCAATGTCATGCAGCTAGCACCATGAAGTCAAGGGATGAAATTTATTGAGTTGCGTGGAGTGACTAGGCCCCATGCTCCCTTGAGTGCTTGACTAGTTTGGGGGGACACCTCTATTGATTAGTGTATTATTCCATTTCTGGTTGTTGGGTTGAGCATTACCATTTCTATTCTTGTTATGATAATTATGGGGCCCAGAATTGTTAGAATTTTGTTGTCCCAAAAATATATTTCCTTGCTGAGAGGAATTTAGATTATGGGACATAGGAGGCCCCGTCTTCATCTTTCCCATGTCTTTAGTAAGAGAAGACACAATTTTTTAGAGGAATTCAACCTTGGAAGACAACTGGGTAGTTGGGTTGCAATGTGACGATTGAGGTGGTGGGTTAGCATCAGCCACACCCAGAGTTGTGGAAGTTAATCCTCTAGACACAGACACCTATAAGAAGGGTACTCTGGAAGGTTGAGATTTTTGTTGTTGTCGTTGTATCTAGGGCATGTACTCTGGGCCTAAAGAATTTGTGCCAAGGGTGTGGTAGATATATTGGGGCACCGGTTTCATCGTTGGGGAACCCATTGCTAAGTGTTAGTAATAACTGATAGGGGGGGTGAATCAATGGCCTCAAAAGCTTATCCTTAATCTAACCACCAAGAAAATAAACCTTAGATTATTATGTCCCTACAAGATGCATGCCATGATATACTTATAATGATTAACTATCTGTCATTTTTCCTTGTCTATCCTTATTCTCCTTGATTATCGATAAGCAGTATAACTATTTACCAAAATACAGTAAATATGTAGAGTTTACCGATAAATCCAGTGTTAACTATGTCATATACAAAACAATAAAGAAATGAATCATAAACACATAACACGTGAATTTTTAACGTGGAAACCGTAAATATGATATCAAGTTGACATCAATGACAATAAAAATCATTAACTGATTTAATGCCTTGTAGTTATCTTCAACTTAACATTATCAAACATTTAATCAGTTACATGTCATCAATCTCTCCCTTTGGCATTGATGGAAATAAACTTATATTATCACACTATACTATTTCTAATACAATATGAAATACAATTGTTGAGATTCATCAAACTACCAATCTCTGCCTTTTGTCAACCGATAAATGTCTGAACTTTGGTAAGCTTTGTTTTAGCTTAGATTAGATTCCTACAATTATCTTTTCTTCTGATGTGTTGAGTCAATTTCTCTCTTTTTGACTGTTCTCTCCCTTTGGATATGATCTCTCCCTATTGGAGTAATCTAATAATGGATATTCTTTCTCATAAGAATGTGATAATATGGATAATCTCTCTCCCTTTAACAACAATGCCAAACATATATTTTACAAATATCTAACATTCATGTCAAACAATTGTTTTCCTATCCATAATATATTCCTTGAATTTCCCTTATCCATTAGCAATACAGAAATAATCTCTAGTGCTCAGTTCTGATATATACCTATCTGTATATAGATGTAGCTTTTAAGTTCATCTTGTTGCTTGCATCAACATGAATGATGATCTGATAATATGTAGGCTGATGCAGCCTTCAGTCATTTACTAACTGGTAGACAAGGGTTTGACACCTAGTCTTTTTCTCAGGTACTCAAATGTATCTTTGGGCAGTGGTTTGGTGAAGATATCAGCTAATTGTTCTTTGGATTGCACATATTCAAGTATCACCTCTTTTTCTTGAACTTGTCCTCTTAAGTAATGATACTTGATGGCAATGTGTTTAGTTTTTGCATGCATGACTGGATTCTTGGAAATTTTTATTGCACTGGTGTTATCACAATAGATAATTACTAATTCTAAGATCTTCATATGCATACCTTCTAGCAACTATTTGATCCATGCAATATTTGAGCAATTTGCAGCAGCAGCAACATACTCTGCTTCTACAGTAGACTGAGAGATGCATCCTTGCTTCTTGCTAATGCATGTGACAAGTCTGTCACCCATAAAGAATGCTCCTCCAGTTGTGCTTTTCCGGTCATCAAGATTTCTAGCCCAATCAGCATCGGTAAACACCTTAAGGTTAAATTTGCCTTCTCTTATATACCATAAGTTGAATTCCTTGGTATTCTTTATATATCTTAGAATTATTTTCATAGCATTCATATGTGATTCCCTGGGGTTAGTAGAAAATCTAGCAACAATTCCTATTGCTTGTGCAATATCTGGTCTAGTGTGTACAACATACATGATTTTTCCAATCATTGATCTGTACAAAGTCTGATTTACCTCTGTTGTTTTGTCCTCCTTTATAAAATTACATCCAGTAGCCATCGGTGTTCCAACTGGTTTGCATTCTTCCATCTTGAAAATTTTTAGGACCTCTTTGATGTATTTGGACTATGTAATGAATTCCTTCACTTTGTTGAATGATATGTACACCAAGAAAGAACTTCATCTCCCCAAACATAGGCATCTCAAACTCTTTTCTCATCTCATTAGCAAATGGTTTGCATACCATATCATTTCCTCCAAATATGATGTCATCAACAAATATTTCAACAATCAAGGTGTTAGCATCAGTATCTTCTTTTAAATAAAGATTATTGTTTTCACTAGTCCTTACAAATCCAATACTTATTAGATAGGAATGAA
>MU226782.1:327369-340966 GCA_018584345.1 Thuja plicata
ATTTAGATTAATTTCCTTTTATGCATTGTTATCATATAGAGTAGATCTCATTTTCATGCATTTGAATCTCTCATTTCATGGTGTACTTGCATAGGCATTAACTAGGTCAATCTGAGGGCCTCCATTTTACACCTTTGTACTCCATGACTAGAGAGCTATGGATCGATATTTGAGGCCTCATTCTTGAGAAACCTTGGATGGAATGATTCATAGAAGTGTGTCAACATTTATGCACACACAGATAAGGGACTAACAACAAATATTGAATGCATACATGATTAACAATCAAACAAACATCAGTAGTAGAGTTTTTATCAAATCAATAAAGAATTGGAGCAAAGGGCATAAGGAAGCATACAACATGAAATTATTCACTAACTTTGGAACCAAAAACAACACAAAGTGTAGTGGTAAGAGAGGTTTCTCATACCTTCATTATCTTCATAAATCTAGCATCACTAGAAATTACATTCACGGCTCCAGGGGAGAATTAATCTATTGAAAACTTCAACAAAGTAACTAAACTTAAGAACATCAAGATAACAATCTCTTGTGGACAAAAAAATCATCAATTTGTCAACCCATAAAATGGTTTATGACTTATTATTTATAGGCAGATGATCTACATCGGGGCTCTAACTTATACAGCCTACTTACATACATTAAACTATAATATTTACATTCGGTACTACATGTGCTGTCACAATCACCTTACTATATACAAGCACTTGAGAAGAAAAGATAAGAAAGATAGAAGGAGAAGGGTCTGGGAAATTTTTCATTCAAAATATTTCCCTCATACTTGTAGACATGATAATATGTCTCAAATGACTTAGGCCATACGCCTCCATAAATAAATTTTAGGCTCCCAGTCTTCGAGTACTATTCATGTATGATAGGTATTAAATTTTGGAGTGGCACCTTGGGAACAGGGAGACATCTGTAATAAAAATAATTTCTACCATTGTCATCAGGCTGCAAAGTATATATCCCACTTCTGATAAAAAAAATTGGATAGTGATCAGTCGGCCTTGGAGAAGTGAGCAACACATACCACTGGAAACAATAAAAAACTAGAACCTAGAATTTTGGGCTCCGGGAGCTTCTACTCAAAGAATAATGAATCGTGTTAACCAAGACCTTCCATAGAGAGAGATTCCCAGAGTCTAGGAAACTTAACGATCCTTGAACCTCTAATAGGCCTCCAAAATATGGAGTACACCATCCTCTTCCACATCCTTCAGACAATCCTAGTGATTAATGGAGCTCTCAAGATGATCACCGGCATCCCCGGCTTTTGCCTTTAATTTTGAGGCCACCTTGGAAACATTGTGGGACTTGAGAATCATCTAGGAGAGTTGCACCATTATGGTGTTATCAAAATATTTGGAGGGTCATTATTGTGCCTCAGCCACTTCATCAAACTTGTTGAGTATGGTATCGATGGGAATATAAGTCCTAGGGCTGAGTGGATCAGACAAAGTAATCTCCTTGATAAATGTAGAATATTGGTCCAGTGAGGCCCAGACCATAGAAAGGTGTTCCTCCAAGACCCTTACCAGTTTCTTACTCACATTTATTTTGAATGCAAGTCTAGAGTATTGGGTCTTGGGGAACTGATATGGCTCATCCCCTAGGATGTCTATCACTGCTAATCCTTCCTCCTTGAGATCCAAAAGTTCTCCCAAGTCATCCCTCCATTCCTCATATTTTCTATCTCTTCTTGCCACTGGGGAATGATGACATACAGATGATTCATGATATCATGTTCTTGGAATAAGTCAAGGAGAGTCTCAGACATGAAGCTCCTTATCACTCTGATTTTCTCAGCTATCCATTCATCGACAGCTAGCACTTTATTTTTCACTATCCTCAACGCATCAATATCGCCCTGTGGGGCGACATTCTGAACATGGACAGTCTGGGTGTTATCAAGGAGAGGGGTTGCATCAAATCTATGAGGAGCCCAAAAATATTTGTGTTTTTTGTTTTTAGCTCCTTCACTCTCTGGGATTGATTATCATATCAGACCTGAATGGCCAGATTTGCCTCATCTAACAGGTCCATCTCTCCTTTCTGGTCCCTTTTTCCTAGAGGGATCTCTAAAATTGTGTAATTCTTGGTAACTACCTTGGACTCATCCTAACATAATTAGGGCATGGAGAATAGGGGCCCAAGGCACTCCTATCAATCCAAACCAACTTGCAGAACAACACAAAAGCAACAACACAGAAAGGGAGAGAAGAAACAATAGAAACTTTATATTAATTCATCAAACTCATTAAATGTCAGGTTGTAAGGCCTTCCCGGTTTCATCCATAAACCTTTAGATGTTTATAGAATAATCTTGATATATTTGAGGTCAAAGACCTATGATCTGAATCTACTACTACTCTCTCTTCCAAAACCCAAAACTGATGCCCCAATCTAAGGACAGAAAAAATATATATACAAGAGTCCACCAAAGAGGTCAGCACTTAGATCCAAAAGATCCATCATAGGAAATAAAAAAGACCCAGATTTAGGTCTACACACAACCTAATGAGTGATCCCACATTAATTACACTAGGAAAATTAAATGTAGAAGTCAGCCAAAAGATCAAACTTCAAAATAAACATCTCGGTAAGAAGTCGACCGAGCAACAGGACCAAATCAATGAGGACAAATTGAGAAACAGAAACAACTCAGTACAAAGGTAACCGAGCAATAGAAACAACTCGGTGAAAAGCCAATCGAGTAGCCAGAACATTCACCAAGATCCATTGGTAAAGCAAGATAGAACAAGTAACCGAGCAATAGCAGTTACCAAGAACTTTACCGAATAGCCTCCAACAATCTACTGAACTAAAAAAAACATATCTTTGGTTGATCGGGATTTCCAAAGAACCCAAGATGCTCCTGCATCACATCCTTATCTTCCAATGGGAATGCCACTATTTCCACCACATTTCCATTTGGATCCCTCTGAGTAGTATCCTTTTAGGCTTCTTTATTGTTTGGCCTTCCAAAAACATCTCGGCTAGTGACAATGGGGCCACTACTTTCGTTAGAGATTTTCTTCTTTGGGATTCTACCAACCATTGTGGTGGTTCTATCAATCTTCCCACTATCATCCCAAAACTTGAAGTGTCCCCAGGGTTTTGCTTAGGCTCCTCCATTGATGCATCCTTATTAGTATTGTCGGGAAGGTCACATGCACTAGCTTTATCTATCTTTGTACTGTCTCCTAGGATTTTCTTGTTAAGTATGTGAAATGTCACCCTAACTCAGGCATTATTGCACAAATACATCTCATGGAAACAATGGAAACCTTCCTGAGTTGTGGGTGTCGCTGATTAGGAAGGAATCTCTGGATTCTAGGCCATTCCTATTTGATTTGGAATATCACCTATAACTGATTCTCTAGTTGGGAAAAGGGTAAAAGGATAACTTGAAACTGAATAAATAAAAATTGAGGTGATACACCAAATTGATTTTAGACTAATCAAAACTTCAAACAAGGATCAACATGACATATACTACTAAGACTTGAAATGGACATTCACTATTCAATGTATAGGTTGACATAAATATTTCACTATTAGGGTTTGTACCTCAAATAATGACCTGTCAATAGACATACAATCTCTACAAATAGGTTATATTTTCATAGTTGAAAAAGGAATTAGATCAATTCACTAACTATGCTATAAAACACCTCATACTAAATGCAAAAATGGAGAAGAGTATTGAATATCAAAACTCAGAAAAATATGTGAATGATAAGAACACTTGCTTTATTTCCTTCAAAATCTGTAATGGTTACATATCAAGATGCAAAAAACATGCCAAGGAACAAAGGTATTCACTTGAACACTATAATGCACCAAAACTAAACCTTGGTTACAAAATGTATGCAGAAAATACAAAGGGACTGATATGTCCACAAAACAAATTTCTCCCAAAATTCTGAATCCCTCCCCATGGATAAGAAATCCAGACATATACCAAAATGTGGCCCCTCCAAGAAAATTTTGAAATTCATCTCTCCCTCCAAAATACTCCTCCAATCAAGCTAAAAAACCCCAAATACTACGCATAACATATGCCTTGGTCCATGCCTCTAATGTTGGTATCTAAAATACATCTTTCTTTTAGCAACCTAAACCAACACATATGACATCCCATAAACAAAAACCTAACTCCAAAACCATATACAAAACCCATGCCTCTCAGCTTGCCCTAGGGTCAACATGACCGACACTATGCACATGAAGTTAAAACTCTTTTTCAAAGAGAAAAGCATCTCCAAATCATGGCATCACCTTGGTGGTTGTGACCTTCTATTGTGCCACTTGGAATGTGGAGTCCAAAGCTCTTCTCTATTGAATACTGCAGTCTTGAATGGCATTAACTTCTCCACTGTACTCAGTGGAATTCAAAACTTATCAAGTTTTACTTTTGTCTTATCTTGGTTATTGAATCATTCACATAGCTTGGTAAAAATAAGGGTTTGAAACCCTAACTACATTGTGATGCTCATGTTGTGATTGAGGCGGTGATTTTGGGTTGTTTTTGCTCCACTGGACTTGGGCTATTGAACTAGAGCTTATCATCATGATCTAGAACTTGGGTTGTTGATTTGAAGCTCAGGTCTAGATTGTAGGACTGTTTTTTTACTCCATCTTTGATTGTGGAGTCCATGTTTGAATATGGAGCTCGGATTTTGACATGTGTTTGAACATAGAGCTCAGGCTCTTGAACTGGAGTCTTCTCTATTGATTTGGGTCTCAGACTTCGTTGATATTGACTCTTGGGTTGTCAATCTTCATGAGAACTGTTGTTTAACTCTTGTATCTCGAGATTTGAACTCCAGATAAGTGACTTCTCTGTCTTTTCTCACCACTTCTAACTGTTGATCTTGTTGTTGAACTTGTTGATTTACACAGATTGAAAGCTTGAGTTGCGTTGTTTGGTTTTGATGCTTCTCCATAATTCATGGAAATGACTTGGGTTTCTTTTTTGTCTATTATATGCAACTTTTTTTTGAACTATTTATTATCTTTGAAAGCTCAAGCAATTAAATGTAGATTTTTTGTTACTCGGCCTTACACTTGTTTTCAATAAGAATTTGGGAATTAATACTTGCACTATTGGTTCTTTTATTTTGCAGTGCCTTCACTAATTTGTCTACTATCATTGAACTTGGGATTTTTCCTTATTTTGTCTGTTGTCGAAAGTGACCATACTTTTTTCTTTTAATCTCCCTCTTACTATCGAGTGGCTTTAACTGTGGCTTGACATTATTAAGACATTTCTGACTTCACTTCGAACCTATACATATGCATTTGAATTCTTTGAAGTATTTATGTCTATGGGGTTCGAGAACGGGCTTGTGACACCCATAAACATGATTGTGCTTAATTTCCCAATAACTAAAATGCATCTTTTCTACCTTTGAACAACACTATCATTATCTTTATTCTGTATATGCATACCAGCATTGTATTTGATGATTGATAATCTTGGCATCAACAGGGGTGAATATGAATTCATATTGTTACATACTTTTAGAAAAGCACTATTTTTCTCTTTTCCTCTTGTTCATGCATAATAGTGCTTGCTCTATATTTAATTACTTTGTACTTATCACTAGCATAAATAGTGTTTGAACTCTCACTGTCATTTATCTTTGATGGCACTGTTATTTCCTTCTCTCTGTATATGCATAAGTTAGAAAAATTGAAGGAATCTCACAGTTATATGCATCTTGTCTTACTGCTTTCTTCCTCTTGAATAGAACCATCATTTTCTCTCCTCTAAACATACATATTTTCTCTCCATTTTATCAATTTGTAGCATCATTGGCATCAATATTGTAACAACATTACTGTCTTTCAATATTGCTCATTCCTGAATTGTTGAACTTATTGCATTTGCATGATAAAAGTATAGCATCCACATACTTTCCTTCAATTGAATTCTTCTGCATTTTATGCTCTATTTTCATGAATTCATAGCATTATTTTTCTTTATATAATTCATCTTGTGAGGTTCGATCATGGTCTCGTGACACTCACTGCACTTTTCTTTGTTCTATGTTGTTAGGGAATTCATAATTCCTCAGTATTTATACTTGAATGTACTTCTATTTCTTATGTTTGATAACATCACCTGAAATATCAAAGATCAGGTTAGTAAACATAATCAATTTAGCATCTTTTATGTCTGAATACCATGTGTCATGATTATTCATGCATGACTATTTTTTGGTTGATTATGTTTATTAATTTGACACTACCTAGCTTTTCTGAATAAGGTTTCTAGGCTACAAAGAACTAAGTCCCTTTAATTCAGAACTCTGGTTTGTAAAACAACAATTCTTTGCACAATGCAAGATGATAATCATAGATATTAAAAGGTTTCATAGATATATGTCCCTTTGATACTACTATTCTGTTAGTGTAGATGCATATTTTTCCCTTGCATTCATGTTATTGGAAAATGTGCAATTCTGAAAGTATGATTGTTGTATGATGTTTTTAGGTTTTCATGCGTTGCTTAGATCCAATTTAGATCTAACCCCTCATTTTCCATGATGCAAGACATAGGATCTAAAGACCTAGGATTCAATGCATGACACATTAAAATAAGCTAAGGATATGAAGACCCAAGAAGATGCAGACAGCCAACTCTAGAATACAGAAGATACCTAAAGGCAATGCATGGACTCCTATTCCCCATATGTCTATCATGCTTTCTTTTCTGCATATGTTCCTCTAAGTTCCAATGTGAAATATGTAACATGAAAAGAACATTCTTTATCACATTCAGTTTGAATGCACAATGTAATGATCAAGTATGATTTGTAAACTTAAGAAATGATCAATACTTAAAGTACAATGTATCTGATGATATTAATGTAATGAAAATGTATCTTATCTATATTATCTGAATACTATTATTTAAAGGATGTACCTTTATGCAATCTTCTGATGTAAAATATGTTATTTTATTGCATTACAAAAATAATGTAACAATTTTGGTGACCTTGGTTGTATGTCTGCCTGCTAGACATTGGGACTAGTAGCCTAAATAGTCCATTGGGCATTGAGTCTGTTAACCACCTGATTGAAACCTGACTGTGGATATAGGATAACCCTTTCTCACTGAGTGTATATTTATGATTTGTGATACTAAAGCAAAGAACTTCATTATCACAAATTATAGATGTATTCTTGATCATTAAGCAAGGATTTTCTTGTGTTTGCAAATATTGACAACAACTTTAAAGCATGACTTTCCCTCATTTTTTGACTACTGACAGCTACCCTTAATTCAATGAAACTCTTCCTTTGCAACCCAAACAGACCTTGAAGCTTGAAAACTTATTGAAAATCAGGAAAGCTAAAACTAAAACTTACCTAACTGTGCTTGACAACACTTATGAAAAACTGAAAAAACTAACCTACCCTAGCCTAACCAGCAACAAAACATGCTAAATAAAACCATTTACTAGTTCACTGAAATATATGCCTTTTCTCCTCAAATTAGAATGGTGGACATGCTTATAGGCAAATATAGGAATATTGAAAAATGAAACACATTTAACTAGCTCATGCAACATTTCTTGAAGAAAGTATTTTGACTTACTTCACTCTATTGATTGAAGAAATTGGCATTTTGGAATGAATCAACATGCTGCACTTGATCCTCCTTATCAACATCTTCATAATTAGATGTTGATATAAATGAGGCCTTCTCACTTATCTCTAACAGGGTCAGATACCTGATTGGACAGCCTCTTGAGAGTATGAACTTGGAGCTTTATTTGTTGATTTATTTACTTTCCTTTATTGTCTCTGAATCCTCATGGTTGTCCTGCATTATTAGCATCCATTTCAACTCCTCCTTCATGGTCAAGGGACCATCATCTTCTGTTAAGTCAGCTAGGAGCTCATTAAAACTATTAAACCCTCTGAAGATTCTTAGCACTTGGTTCCAGCTTGTGTTCATGCACACAATCTTTAGGAAGAATGGTTTCAAAAACAAGGCTCCCCTCAATAGGCACATGCTCTAAAATTTCAACATCAATATTATCACAGGACACCCTGATTATGTTTTCAAAAAGGCCCTCATTTATTCTTTGGTCAAATTTCCTATCATGAACATTTTTTTGTTGTATTAATGTGATTGGAATCACATCTTCCTTGTCTTGATCAACAAAAGGGGGTAACTCATTAAAGAAGAGCATAACCATTTCTTCTTTCTCAAGATAGTCTTCTGTAGCCAATGAGGTTTTTTCACTATCTTGCTCAAAATATGTAGGCAACTCTGTAAATAAATTTGGTACCTCATGTCTCAACTGGATTTTCTCTTGAGCCTCTACTGTTTGTTTATCAAATTTGAAACAATAATATCAACCTCCTTTTCATCTCCCTGATCTTGGACTGGCTCACATGGGGTCACCTTGAAAATATTTGGCATTTGAAAGCCAGGATGTTGAGTCCATGAAGGTTGCCATGGCAGCTTGGTATCTTGCTCATTTGGTTCAATTACATAACATAACTCAGATTGAAGATCAATAAAGTGGGTTGGTTGAATATGCTCACTCAAGGGCTCTTGTAGGGGCTGTCCTATTTCTTTTGCAGGCTCTTAACCCTTAAAACTTGGGATCTCAAGCTTGGAAACCTCTTGAATTACAAGCTAATCTAGGCCATAAGAAGCTGGTTGAGCCTCTAGCTCTTGTAATCTTGTAACTAACTGTCTCACTTGCTCCTCTTTATCTGAAACCTATTTGGAAAATATCTCATGCTCATACCTTTGAGCTTCCATCTCTTGTCGGTGTATGAGAGATTGATAAGATAGCTCCTCTTTATGTATGCCATACTCATGTTCTCATTCAACAGACCTCAATTGTTCTTGAAAGTTTGTTAGAATATCATCAAGGCTCATGTTTGTAACATGCTAGGGATAATTCTAGGAATCATTAAAGAAGCTCTCTTGTGGTTGTTGGTAGGCATGCTGCAAAGAAACTTGATGTTAGGTGGGAGGATGATAAGCATGAGATGGATGTTTTCCTTCAAAGTTTGGCATGAAAACAACAATAAAGATGTTTTGATATGACTGATATTCACATAATGGAGGAACACTTTCACAAAATGGAGGATAGAAATCCATTTTAGGCACGAAATCTGCCTAAAACCAGTAGATATGAAGCTAGAGTCGCCAGATATGCAAAACAATGACCTCTCAAAGGTTTGCAACATGCTGGATGCATATCAAAACCAGCAAGAACTATGAAAAATATGACCTTCGAGTCCCATTGGGCATGCCAAAAAATGTTAAGTACGTGAAATGTCACCCTAACTTAGGCATTAGGGAACAAAGACATCTCATGGAAAAAATGGAAACCTTCCTAAATTGTGGGTGTCGCTGATTAGGAAGGAATCTCCAGATTCTAGGCCGGTTCCTATTTAATTTGGAATATCACCTATATCTGATTCTCTAGTTGCTAAAAGGGTAAAAGGATAACTTGAAACTAAATAAATAAAAATTGAGGTGATACACCAAACTGATTTTAGACTAAACAAAACTTCAAAAAAGGATCAACATGACATATACTACTGAGACTTGAAATGAACATTCATTGTTCAATGTATAGGTTGACATGAATATTTCACTATTAGTGTTTGTACCTCAAATAATGATCTGCCAACAAACATACAATCTCTACAAATAGGTTATATTTTGATAGCTTAAAAAGGAATTAGATCAATTCACTAACTCTGGTATAAAACACCTCACACTAAATGTAGAAATGGAGACTAGGATTGAATATCAAAACTCAGAAAAATATATGAATGATAAGAACACTTGCTTTATTTCCTTCAAAATTTGTAATGGTTACATATCAAGATGCAAACAACATGCCAAGGAACAAAGATATTCACTTGAACACTATAATGCACCAAAACTGAACCCTGGTTACAAAATGTGTGCAAAAAATGCAAAGGGACTGATATGTCCAGAAAAAAACTTTCTCCCAAAATTTTGAACCCCTCCCCTAGATAAGAAATCCAGATATATACCAAAATGTGGCCCCTCCAAGCAAATTTTGAAATTCAAATCTCCCTCCAAAATACTCCTCTAATCAAGCTTAAAAACCCCAAATATTAGGCATAAAATATGCCTTGGTCCATGCCTCTAATGTTGGTATCTAGAATACATCTTTCTTCTAGAAACCTAAACCAACACATATGACATCCCATAAACAAAAACCTAACTCCAAAACCATATACAAAACCCATGCCTCTCAGCGTGCCCTAGGCTCAACATGACCGACACTATGCATATGAAGTTACAACTCTTTTTCAAAGAGCAAAGCATCTCCCAATCGTGGCATCACCTTGGTGGTTGTGACCTACTGTGGTGCCACTTTGAATGTGGATTCCAAAGATCTTCTCTGTCGAATGCTATAGTCTTGAATGGCATTAATTGCTCCACTGTACTCGGGGGACTTCAAAACTTGTCAAGTTTTACTTTTGTCTTGTCTTGGCTATTGAATCATTCACATAGCTTGGTAAAAATAAGGGTTTGAAACCCTAACAGCATGGTGATGCTCATGTTGTGATTGAGGTGGTGATTCTGAGTTGTTTTTGCTCCATTAGGCTTGGTGTGTTGAACTGGAGCTTATCATCATGATCTAGAACTTGGGTTGTCCATTTGAAGCTCAAGTCTAGGTTGTAGGACTGTCATTTTACTCCATCTTTGATTGTGGAGTCCATGTTTGAACATGGAGCTTGGATTTTGACATGTGTTTGAACATAGAGCTCGGGCTCTTGAACTGGAGTCTTCTCTGTTGATTTGGGGCTCAGACTTCATTGATATTGACTCTTGGGTTGTCGATCTTCATGAGCACTGATGTTTAACTCTTGTATCTCAAGCTTTGAACTCCAAATAAGTGACTTCTCTATCTTTTCTCACCACTTCTAGTTTTTGATCTTTTTTTGTAACTTGTTGTTGATTTACATAGCTTGAAAGCTTGAGCTCCGTTGTTTGGTTTTGATGGTTCTCCATAATTCATGGCAATGACTTGGGTTTCTTTTTTGTCTATTATATGCAACTTCTGTTTGAACTATTTCTTAGCTTAGAAATCTCAAGTGATTAAATGTATATTTATTGTTACTAGACCTTACACTTGTTTGCAATAAGCATTTGGGAAGTAATACTTGCACTATCTATTCTTTTATTCTGCAGTGCCTTCACTAATTTTTCTACTGTTGTTGAACTTGGGGTTTTAACTTATTTCATCTATTGTTGATAGTGACCATACTATTTTATTTTAATCTCCCTCTTATCTTCTGGTGGCTTTAACTATGGCTTGACATTATTAAGACATGTCTGACTTCACTTCAAACCTATACATATGCATTTGGATTCTTTGAAGTATTGATGTCTGTGGGGTTCGATCATGGGATTGTGACACCCATAAACATGATTGTCCTTAGCTGCCTGATAACTAAAATGCATATTTTCTACCTTTGAATAGCACTATCATTCTCTTTATTCTGCATATGCATACCAGCATTGCATTTGATGATTGATTATCTTGGCATCAACAGGGGTGAATATGAATTCATATTGTTACATACTTTTAGAAAAGCATTGTTTTTCTCTTTTCCTCTTGTTCATGTATAATAGTACTTTCTATGTATTTAATTACTCTATACTTATCATTGGCATAAACAGTGTTTGAACTCTCACTGTCATTTATCTCTGATAGCACTTTTATTTCCTTTGCTCTGTATGTGCATAACTTAGAAAAATAGAAGGAAGCTCACAGTTATATGCATCTTGTCTTACTGCTTTCTTCCTCTTGAATAGCACCATCATTTTCTCTCCTCTACACATACATATTTGCTTTGCATTTGATCATTCTATAGCATCCTTGGCATCAATACTGTAACAGCATTATTGTTTGCATCATTGCTGTCTTTCAATTTTGCTCATTCCTAAATTGTTGAACTTATTACATTTGCATGATGTAAGATCTAAATTTGGAGGCTTTGATGCCCTAGATCTCCTAAATAAGATTTGTATAATGAAGGGAAATCCTATGTCCAAATTAAGGATTTTACATTTAATTATATTGATCAAAAGGATGGAAAAGAGCATGTAAAGAATGATGTAATAAGATGCCTACCTCATGACATAATAGATCTGGAAAAACTCATTTTCTGAGTTCTGTAGACTATTTCTAGAAATTCCAATAGCTAATCTTGAACTGGAATGCAGAGAAAAACAAAACCCAGAAATCTTTTTTTGTTCCAATGTCATCTTATGAAAAAGGTTGACCCTATACCACTATTGCCAATGTTGTCTGCACAGATCTGAAAGTGTCCCTATTTTCACAATCTGAAAGAGATCCGAAAAGGGTATCCAGATCTGGCCTTGGATCCTCTATCTTGCACCTACAAATATCTGAAAAGGGGTTTTGGGGTGGCTATATATGGTTTTGCCTTAGTCAAATCCCCATTTTGCTGGTTTCCACCTCCACGAATAGCCGAATATATAGAATGTATATTTTGTGTATGTTACTCTTTGGAAAGAGTCTTTTGAACATGCAATATCAAGATCTAATCTTCTAGATTAACAATCCTAACATTGCATGGAAATGAGAAAGCAATGCATAGATTTTAATATGATAAAGAAAGCATACCAAGCTCCCAAGGCTAAAGTATTCCTATCAACTCACAATCTGTAATTGCTACCCCATGATAATGTCCTTTGAATGCTTGAATGTTGAAAATGGTAGATCTAAAGAGAAAGTCTTCTTACTTCAAATGAAGATCTACAATAACTTGTCTTTGAAGAATGCTTTGATTGAAGATGATGATATTTCCTCCTAGCTTGTCCTTCTATATCATCCTCTTACTTGCTTGCCTCATTATTTCATCATGCCATCATATCGTGTCCTCTCATGTCATGTCCTCCCGTCTCATCTCATGATCAAATGAAGGCAAAAGAGAGTGTTTATATAGAGATTTCAATATAGGTCTCCTAGGGAAATGCAATGGATCCAAATCCAAATCTCACCTCAAATCATGGTCCAATCACAATCGCCAACCAAGGAGGGAACATAATAACTTGAATATTGGAGAAAACACTTCCGCATCCGAACCCGGGGACCTATTTCAAGTTTCAGACCCCGATAAGCTCCGGATCTAGAAATGGGAACCAAAACCTATCAGGGGATAGGGTCGACCTTGGCCCTATCCTAGGATAGGGTCAACCTCGGCCCTGTCCTGAGATTTTAGGCAGGTCAGTAGGATGTGACAGAAAGGCTCCCAAGTCAATCGGGGACCTAGGAAGGTGGGGGAATGAGTCAGAATGTTAAGAAGGCCTAAAAGGCCTAGAGAGAGATTAAGCTAAGGCCTAGGAGGACTAACACATAGGTCCTACCTAGAAATAAGAGCCATGGAGAGGAGAAATCTAGGAGGATCCATAAGATCCTAACCCTAATCTCACCTAAACATGTAAAAAATGCAAATCTATTATGCAAACATACTAAATGAGGGTGCTAAACTCATCCAAATGGAAGTGCTTCCATTTTAA
>MU226782.1:348061-366760 GCA_018584345.1 Thuja plicata
CTCTTCGGTAAAACCTTCATAAAATATGTGTGGTTGCACACAAGTATAGTCTTCGAAATGGCCTTCCTGGTCAAAACTTCTAGTGTTTCCAAATCCACCAAAGGGAGGTCCATTTTTTCAATACCTATTTCTTTGTACTCGGAGGGAGATGAAGGTGATCTTTTTGGTGTCCATTAAAGCGTGCACCTCTAGAATCTTCCTGGAAGATTCTAACAAAATTATTCTCTCCCTATAATTCCTGGGCAATAGGAGTGGGTTCCCTAAAACCCCAGTCACCTGAATGTATGTGTTTTATGCAAACCGGATGAAATAACATCTCCACAAACTTACCAAGGCCATGGATTTTTGAGACATTTTGAGCCCAACATATTTTGTGAGCACCTTGATCCCATGGAAAATGAAGGCATAATTTACTCTACAAAAATTAGGGAAAATTTCATCCCACTGGATCTAGGGAAAGTGATCCCATGGGGTAGCCTATGTGCTCTCTGTCCCGAGGACACTGACTATGCTCAGACCCCAAATTCCTACGTGCTCTTGAGCTAGGGACCATAGGACGTAGGAGGCCATGTAAAACTTGTAATCCTCCCTGATCTTTCTCATCTAGGAATCTACATGGTTTGAAATGATAGAAGCCTAGTCAAAGCATGACTTGTAGGTGGTCATACAATATATGAAATAATACATCGACGAGGCAAATTCCTGACCATGTGATTCCCAAAAGATCCTGCATAAAAATATGATTCATGTCTAGATGGGCTCCTTGAATTTGGAGCAAGGGATATCTAACCGCATCTTCTTATAATCCTAGCGTGGTCTCTTTAGCCATTCTATGTTGAGGTGGCGTTGGGCCAAATCTTGAGGCTCTAAAAATTGGTACACTGAAGCGGCTCGAGATAGGAAAATAGCCTCTGAGAAGAACGGGATATGCCACCCTGTGGTGGTGGTGGTGGTGGAATAGTCCAAGGAGACGATGGGAATTGTATAACCTTGGGGGCTGGGCAAGACCAACACAATAGCTTCAGTGGCAAGATTTTAATTTTTAGCTAGGAGCAATATTAGCTCTGGCGCCTATACTAAGTAAGGAAAACCAGTCGCTTGAATGATTCTAGATGTCGCTAAGTTGACTGATATCGATTTATTGGATCGTCGCTATTGGTGGATTACCTGGACGAGGCCTTTCAATATGGCCCAGGTGCCAAAATCTATATCTGTAACTTCTCTTAGGAATGATTTAATTCAGGATCCTAGAGTTATCTCTTCTTTCTTGTATTTAAGACTCAATGCGAGCTTCTCTAATACCCTTTCTGCCTTGGACATTTTGGCAGTACCTGTCGAGATGCTCGAGAGTTTAGGACTCCCTGGAGGTGATCCAGCTATAGCCATTTCTTTCTTACTTCGAATTGGACCTGTAAAATTGAACAACTATATATATATATATATATATATATATATATATAAACACTTTGAACAAGAATTTTGTGTTCTAAAACTTCAAACATTATTTTCATCTTTAATCCTGAGAAAGAAAGCATTAGTTGTCATTGAGAATACCAGGGGCATTGCCTCCATCGCAAGCAAACCACAAACATGTAAGACATGTTCAAGTCTGTGAAGGTCCAGAAATGATGATTTGAATGAATATTGTGGTGGGTGTGCTGGGGATTGCTAGGACACCTAGAGACCAATGTTCCAAAAATAAGGTAGACATCAGCGGTGGGAAAAGGTAACCTCTGTACTAAATGACCCCATTTTCATACTCTAACATGCCTACATCCACTAAGGCAGAGTCGTGGAAATCGACTAACAGTTGTTCTAACATGAGTGGCGTGAAATGATTTTGTGACTCAATAAGGAGTTTACGTCGGCCAGAGCAACATGGGGCCAATGCATTATTAGGCAAGCATGGTCATGAGACCTCGCAAATATATTTCAAGAGACAAAACCCTTAAGAGCTTGCCACCATGGAACCTACACTACGGGAAACCTACAAAACTACATGGTTCCCACAATACATAAGAGACAGAACTGGGCTATTTTATACTAAACCCAATTTATAGAGCTATTAACAACATAATTCATATGATATTCATAATATATAGAACTTCACAATTTACAAACTTACAAAGCTCTCCAACCGAGCCCATATCTACAACACGCACCTAATTTATAGCAAAACACGAAGCCTACAACTTTTAACCTATGTACACTAAAGATATAGATGACCTCCCCTTGAGTAGGACCAGCCATGAAGGGAAGGAAGACCAACAACCAGGCCCAAGAAAGACATGACATGCCCAACAGAAGGCTAGGCCTAGACGGCACGACCAAGAACAAACAACAACCAAGGAATAAGGACGAAGAAAAAATAAAATAGAGAAAACAAGCTAAAGAAAAAACAAAATGACAAAATAGAAAGCCAAAGAAGGGCCTACTTGAAAAATCAGAATGTTGGGAAGGGAAGCTTGAACATTGTTTACTCTTCCACTAGTCACTGTAGAGACCTCAAATGCACTTCTTGCACTATTTCATTCTGAGAACCCTTAGCTTAGAAAAACACTCTACTCTATTTCTCAACTAATTTACTTAGAGGTAATTGGTTTGTGGTATTGAATGTAACATTATCAGGAGAAAGGCGGTCATATACCATTTCAACTGCTAGAACAAGAGCTTCATTTATTCTACCATGCTTGCAATTTCCATTTATTAGAGACTTATATGTGATGATATAAGGAAAATAATAGGCGTGCCTCATTCTGTGCAGAACCCCAAGTGCTTCCTCAATATGGTTCCCTTTATACAAAACCTTTATGAGATTGGTATAAGTTATAACATTTGCATTTATTTCCATCTCTTTCATTTCAGCAAAAGGGATTTGATTTTGCATAGATCCTTGTCAATGGCAAGACCATCTAAGAGTGTGTTGAAAGATACAACATTAAGAGGAAGGTGTTGAGTTATGGTTGAATGGAAAAGGTCCCAAGCCTTGTTTGTGTTTCATGATTTATAAAGGGCAGTAATGGATTGACCATATCCATTGCAACTATACCAGTATCCATTGAAGTTCTTTACATCTTTATTTAGATTCATCATATTGAAATTCATCCTACATTTGCACTGAACTACTTTATGCCCTAACTTGTTTCAATGTTAACATCTATCATTAAAAATATATCTCCTTTTCATACTTCTACAATCATTAATTCCGTGTCCTACTTTATTGCAAGAAAAACACATAACATCAAAAAAAGAGTACCTGGAATGAATAGGAGAAGGTCTATGATTATTCATCCTCTTTCTATCCTTCACCTGCACCACATCCTTTTTTCTCTTCACCATCTTTTGGTCTACTAGTTTCATTTTATCTTCTACCCACTTCCAATCTATCATGTTATTTTTGCATTCTACCTTCTTTTGGTCTATCATATCCTTCTTTTCTTCTTCCCGCTTCAAATCTTCCATATCCATTTTCTTCTTGTCTATCATGTCCTTCTTGTCTTCTTTCTACTTTTGGTCTTCTATATCCAACCTCTTCATATCTATCATATCATTTTTTTCCTTTTTCGTTTGCTCTTCCATATTGATATACTTCTACTCTACCATAATCCATTTAGCTTCCATCAGATCATTTGATTCAATATTTCTTTCCTCGCAATTTTTTACCAAAGTGGAATCCACTTTGACTTGATTGAGTTCCATTTTAATTTCAATTCCCCATCTTCCATTTTATTGAGTATGAAAATACATATTCTCACATTTGTCTTTAATATAATAGATATTTATGGCAATCCTAAAACCTTTACCAATCCTTTTACCAATTTTTTTTTATAATACAACCATCACTTTTCAACATAAATTCATAACCTTTCTTGCATATTTTACTAACACTTAACAAATTATGTTTCAAACCTTTAACATAGTAAACACCACCAGTTCTATGCTTACCATCAATGTAAATGGTTCCAATACATTTGATTTGTGCACTTCCTTCTCCTGTAAATTCAATTGTTGCACTATCATATTCTTCAAACTTGACAAATATTCTCTTATCTCATGTCATATGATTTAAACTGTTGGTTTACCCTACTAAAGATGGTTTACTGAGAGGGGGTGAATCAGAAAATATTGAACCTTAGTACTTTAAATCTAAACCTCTGATTCAGCTTAGTGAATCAAACAACAACAGTAACCGAAACCTGAAAACTCTTCACAAACTTGATAAAAGAATATAACTTAAACAAATAACATTCACATTTATCAAGCATCACATGTAACACAAGATTTAACGAGGAAACCCAATTTGGGAAAAACCTCCGTGGGAATTTTCACCCACAAAATTAAATACTCTTCTGAAGTATGCTTGGTTAAGAGCCAATCCTATTAAATAGTACAATGCACATTTTTTACATATGACCCGGTTAGAGGATTTACCTTAGACCTATTAAGATCTTCACCCCGTTAGGAGTGGCCTAGTTAGAGGGATTAAATATTCATCCTAGAATGTTACCTTTCTCAAGGTTTTACAAAAATACTTATTACGTCTACTTGGTTAAGACATTTTATGTTACAAATGTTAGTAAGCAACAATGTACTAATTTGACATGTGATTCTGCAACTATACTTTTCTTGATCAGATCCTTTGTTTTATCTTTGAAACTTACTGGCACATATAACTCATCAAGTCATCAGTCTCTCCTCTTGACTGGTTATCCAACTCTTTCACTACTTTGCTCGGTAGCTCTTCAACTTATCACTTAGCTAGGAGCTCTGTATAAACATATAGACTCATCGATATATATTCCTTTTTTTTCCTCTTAATCCTATTGGTTAGGGTTTCCCTCAATTTCCCTCAGTTGTTCGATCTTCTCAAATGAACTGATTCACTTTATTTGCAACTCGGTTAAGCAGTTAATCGTTCCTCGTGACTTGCATTGTTTCTTGGAACTCACAACTTTCCTTTGCAACAGACTTTTTCTTTGTGCTTGGCAACTTCTTGATCTATGTTCCTTTGCATTAAATTCATTCTGCTCCTTATATTAATCTTTGTTTATTCTTGGTTCCATGCTTGGTGACTTTGGTAAATATCTTTACTCGGTATCTGACTTCACTCGGTTACCAACCTTGCTCGGTAACTGACCTTGTTCGGTTGTCAACTTTGCTCGGTGACAGTCTTAGCTCTACTCGACCGACAAACACTTTACTTCTTGGTAACTAGGTTGTTCCTTTTTACCAACTTGATCTTTCAACTTTATCGACTTAACAACATCAAATGTTAAGTAAGAAACAATTATATCAATAGTTCCTTATCATTGTCTAATCTTTATTATCTGCCTAATTAAGTTCCTTTCCAATTGATATGGCATCTTAATATAAACCATAAATCAGGTGATTAACATCAATGACAAACTTACAACTGATCTAATCATTCTAATTGCTTGTAGTCTTCTAAAACTCAGTCTTCATCACCATTACCATCAGTTGGTTAACAATCTCCCTCTTTGGCATTGAGTGCAACACTATCAATTGATGATGGTTTACTCTGATCTCCCTGTACTATCTCATCTCCCTCTTAGCTTGTTCTTCCTCTTTTCCTTCTATTATATTCTCCCTCTTTCATGTAGTCTCCCTTGTATTCATCACTTGCTTCTTCTTTGTACTTACTTCTCCCTTGTTCTCATTTCTCCCTTGTGCTTATTTCTCCCTTATAGAGTCATCAATTTCATTCTCATCAATTACATACTTCTCCCTCTTTGACAACAATGCCAAAGAGCCATGCTCCTGAAATCTTGTGCAGGTAGTGAATCATACCTTGCATGTCTTGATTTCTTCTTTGCATACATACTTCCTTTGAGAACTTCAGGCGTCACCTAAAGTGTGATCACTCAGCATCAACTCAAAATTCAAATATTCTAATGTGTTCTAGGATTGATGCAACATGCCTCATGAATTTAAAGAATTTTGGATAGGGGTAGGAGCCCTAATTTACCTTTGAGATACTCAAAAGCATCCTTCGGTGGTGGCTTGGTGAATATGTCAGTAGGATTTTCTTTTGAATTTACATACTCCAACATTACAAGATTTTCTTGTACTTACTCTCTCAAGTAGTGATACTTGATAGATATGTGCTTGGTCTTTTAGTGCATTAATGGATTCTTTGATATGTTTGTTGCACTTGTATTGTCACAATAGATAGTGACTGGTTCTATGATCTCTTCTTGCATACCTTCTAGTAGTTGTTTGATCCACACAATATTTGCACAGTTCATAAATGCAGCAACATACTCAGACTCAGCAATAGACTATGATATACAACTTTGTTTCTTGCTTAGCCATGTAAATAGTATTTCTCCTAGTTTTGTTCTGCTCCTTGTATTTAATCTATGTTCATGCTTAGTTCCATGCTCAGTGAATTCGGTAAATATCTTCACTCGGTATCTAAATTCGCTTAGTTACCAACCTTGCTCAACAACTGACCTTGCTCGGTTGTCAACTTCGCTCAGTGACTGTCTTAGCTTTGCTCGACCAACAAACACTTTACTGGTCGGTAACTAGGTTGTTCCTTTTTAATGACTTTGACCTTTCTACTTTACCGACTTAACAACATCAAAATTTAAGTAAAAACAATTATATCAATAGTTCCTTATCATTGTCTAATCTTTATTATCTGCCCAATTAAGTTCCTCTCTGATTGATATGGCATCTTACTATAAACCAACAATCAATTGTTTGACATCAATGACAAACTAATAACTGATCTAATCATTCTACTTTCTTTTATTCTTCTGAAACTCGGTCTTCATCACCATTATCATCAGTTGTTTAACATTAAACATCCATAATACATGATCTATGCTCCTGTAACAACTTTAGCATGTAATGCAATTTCCTCTCTCTTTTGTGAAATCGCTAAAAATAAGGATTCCTCAATTGTTTCATTAGTATCCTCATCTTTAGAAAAGTATTCTTCCATGAAACATAAGATCTTTTAACCTTTACCTTTGAAATTAAATTTCTTTCTAAAGTCACCTTTCTTTTGATTGTTTATTCTATCTTCATCTTTTGATTCACTAAGATATTCCTTATACTTGCAATCATTAGAAACATATCTTATCATTCCACAAATAAATCACTTAAGAGGTAACTTACCTTTGTATCTAATGATACCTCTCTTTAATATTCTTGAGATATATTCTTTAGCATCCTCCAACATCTTGCAAGTATCCAGTTCAATATCTTCAATTGCTCTAAATCCAGTCTCTCTCTTTTCTCTTTCAACATATGCGATCTCAAATGCAGAAAGTGACCCAATAAGATTATCAATAGAATACTGACTTAGATCGTTTCTCTCCCTTATTGAAAATTCCATTGGTATGAACTCATTTGGTAGGGTTAATAAGATCTTGAGTATGACATCAATGTCTTCTAGATGTCCACTAGCAGCTCTAATTCCATTAGCAACATTAATAACTCTATAAATGTATTTGTACAATTGAAAATGGGGATCACTTAATAGGATCTAAGTTCTCCCCAATTTCACAAGGTACATTAGAATACGAATCCACCTCAATTCAAATCAGATCAACACCATAAGAAAGGATAGAGTGATGTCAATTCTAGATTTGGGTCTTAGGGGCTTCTATTCTTTTTTTCTTGCTTGGAAATTGAGAAGGATGACAATTGAGTTATCTAAATCTGCAAATGCTAAAGGGGATATGGAGATTGAAATGTGATAAATATATGTGTACCTTGAAAATATGAAGGAGATGTTAATTTGTTTTTGTTTTTTTTTACTATTGAAATCCCAAAAACAACTGTACTTCCAAACCTAGGTCCTGAAAAATGCCCATTGTTTGTCCTGAAAATATGAGCATTTTTCTGGTGGTGCAGAATATTTGGAATATTTTATACCTAGGTGTAGAATGTTTATAGCATTTTGTACCCAATTATTCGATTCCAAATTTGGTAGAGACCTGTGTCGCGATCTACGGAGTCCAGATCTACAATTATAGTTTCCTAACTTGTACCTGCACACAGAAATAGGGAAATAGGATGGCTAAAGGAGTTTTCCTTGGTAAAACCCTTGTTAAGGAATCAACCTTCAAATATGAAATGTAAAGTGTAAATTAAATACAAAGGCTTAGTACCATGTTAATGTGCTTACCCTCATGGACAGATGTGTGTATCACTCGAATACATGAAAAATGCTTGATGTTTTTTGCTTGAATTTATATGTTGACCTTGTAGGAGATATGTAGGATTAAGGATCTTCCTTCACATGTTCATTAATCTATGAATGCCACCCCTAGATCTTGATTTTATTTAAATGCTTGATCACACTTGCAAGAAGAGAGAGAAGAATGATGAAGAAAGAGAGAGATTATTTTCTTGTTTGAGAGCTCCACTAAGACACTGCCATGGGATAGAAAATCTTGCTCCAACTTGAAGAATATTTCCTTGATGAGATAGAATAAGAAGAATGCCTTGGCTTGAGATCTTGAAACCACCTAGCTTGCTTGAATGCTTGCACTTGATAGCTTGAGAGTACTTGTGATAGCTTTCATATGGTATGAGAATGACAAATGAAGAGAGATATAGGGTTTATATACTTTGCCCCTCATTTTGGGATCTAAACTAAGCTGGGATGACCACTAGAGAAGAATTAAATGAAAACCCCCAATATTAGGCTCTGGGCCCAATATAGGACAAAATACCTAGGTGTAAAATGTTTAAAACATTGTGCACCTAGGGATACAATATTCTAAACATCGTGCACCCTGGGATTTTGTCCCAAATTTGAGTAGGGACATCAAGATGATGAAGAGAGGCCCAAATTTCAATTATAAGCTGTTGGGATCAAGAAAAATGGGTGAAAAGACCTTGAAATCATAAAAGAGGGCTATAGGTCCTAATTAGAGCCACAAATAATGGGTGTTAACTTTTTAGGATAGTACATTAGCTTTCAACAATTTCATCTTCTACCTTACTTAGGACTTCATAATTTTGTTTAAGATTCATCAATCTTGCTTGTTTTATATTTAAATATCATTCATATACCAAGTCAACTTATCCCAAGTCTCTTTAGAACATTTTAGATATTTCACCTTCCCAAACACTGTGTCACAAACTACTAAAAATAATTTATCTTGCTTTTACATAATCTTCCTTTTTTATTTCTTCTTCAGTAGTTAAAGGTCTTCCAAAAGGAGGATAAAAACAAATTTGAATAACCCTCCCAAATACCATTCTGCAAGGTTTCCATATATATGTACATCTTGTCCTTCGAATAAGAAAATTTAGTTTCATCAATTACTAGAGCTTGAAAATGTAATTTTTGTGTCATCTCAGATTTGCCTCAAGTGGTTAAGCTTTGTCTAGAGGAACCAGACTCTGAGACCAATTTTTTAAAACACTCCAAATGCTGAGAGGGAGGGTGAACTATCATAAACCAAAACACACTGACTAGCTTCAATAGACACCACATGAAATAATAAGCAAGTAATAAACTGAACTAGGAACACATGAACAATCAAAATTTAAACGTGGAAACCCCAAATTGGGAAAAACCATGGTGAGAACTTGCCCACAAAGAATAATTTACTAATGTATATATTTCTAATTATAAAATATGGTAAGAGATCACTACTCCATACTTGCAACAAGAGGCTCACTTCCAATACAAGAATGAATACAAATAGGAGCTCACTACTCTGGATTTGAAAATAGAGGCTCACTGGAAAAGTAGCAAGATACAACAAAAAAATTTTCCACCCAAGACTCACTATCTCAAGGATAGAGAACATATAACTCTTTACAAGAATAAAGAGATATTCTACTAACAATGCAACCAATCCGTACAATATTGTCAGCCTTAGTAGTACATTGTTACTACCTTTTCTTCTCTACCACTATTACTGAACTCTACTTTGCTGACTATAGATCTCCATTGGCTCGCACACTATTCACTTTCTTCAGCATAGATTGTACTTATATACAAGATAGTTCATTGGAGATTACAACAAGGTCAACCATGTTAAATAGATATTACAATTTAAGTTAACAGTTAGCCAATGCAATAAGGTCCCATGTCATAAGCATCCAGACCAAAAAATAGAGTGGACCCAACCAAATAAGAGATAAATATTAAATAAATAGGGCACACATAGCATGAACACATCTGGATAAGATATAATTATTAAATGCAATACTCTATACCTAAATCAAGAAGTTTCATGATCCACTCTAGGAGAGAGAAGGACAAAAAACACGCTCCACATAGCCCAATGCTAGATCTGTAATTATCGAAATAATTAAAGTTATCTCAAATGTGGATAAATACATTGGCCAAAGAATCACCTAACTTGCTAACTAAATCTGAACCTCCACGTGTCATGGTGAGATCTATATTAATTGTCTTCTACTATCCTGAATTCATACTTGTCTTCTATTGCACTATAGCACTATTCTGAATACATATTTGTCTTCCATTGTACTACAGCTCTGAATACATACTCATCTTCCATTGTTCTAAAAACATACTTCTCTTCCACCATTATAATGGTTCATTAATCAAACTTACTCCTCCAAGAATAATAACAGACTTTTGGACCACAGTGTTTGAGCAACCACAAACACCTCCAGAACACAAATGTTTGACATCAATGACAACAAACAAGAAAACATATATTTTCAACATGACATTGATCTTGTTTGGTTCTGTTTACATTAAGTATATGATTAGTTGTGTCATTACTTGATGAAGGTGCTATGATTCATTTAGTGTTTAGCATGCATTGATCAATTATAGATGCTCATTGATACTTGGAGACTTAGGTGAAGTTCAGTTTGTCTTGTGATTAGAGACATGTTGAGATGGATCTTCTTGGTGATATTTTAGCAAGAATTCTAAGGAGCATACACCTTGGTTGGTCATGAGTTCAACATGGAACTATGAGGTATGATTTCTTGGATGAGTCATGGTGTCCTAGATATCTTGGCTTAACATTCATATTCCCCATTCTTAGTCTACTTTGTTGTTTACCACTCATTTTGATTGAACTATATTTAGTGGATTTATTTTAGTGAGATCAATCAATAGATTAAAGTTAATAAATTGGAAGGAAAATGTATGGGCCTCTAATTTTCTACCCTTTCGTGTCTTCCACAAAACACTTTCACCCCTTTTGTCTCATAAGTCTATACAAAACTATTGGAAAAAGAAAGAGGCGTTGAGATCATATTTGTATCTATAGATGGGGATTAGAAATCGTTTGAGAAGTACCATCATGTCATGCCATGGCTTCTCTACCATTCTTATATGAAATCCACAGGAAAATATTTTTAAGAATTTTAATGTCACAAAGATTCCTTCCCTTTTTGTGCTAGACAAAGTGGGTAAAACTTTGACCTCTTGAGGTGTTGATATCATTAAAAAATATGGTGTTCAAGGGTACCCTTTTAGTGTAAATATGTGTAATCAATTAAGGGCCAAGGAGGAGGCTATCATGGATGTGAAAATAATTTAATCTCTTATGGCATTTAATGAACACGATTTTGTGATATCTCATGGAGAAAAGGTACTAAATTTTGTTATTTATGTTATTATTGTATGCTTTTTTGGTTGCCTGCAAATTTTTGGTTTGGGCACTCATTTACCAAAATCTAGAATGGTCCTTAACTAAAAGACAAACTCGTGGTCTTCAATAAGGTAAACACTTTTTGGTTGGTCCCTTAACTAGAAGATCAAATCAGGATCTTGAGAAAGGTCAAATATATTTTGATTTTATGAGGATGTTTTTTACATTTGGTGAAATAGTACTTGCAACTTTGTCCATGTTGATATGGACCCATCTAAATAACTATTTCTGGGTTTTTAAAGAAGATTGCATGTATCGAATTGTATTTTTATGTTTCAAGTGGTAAATGTTAGGGACACTAAGAATTGGTTAAAAAATGGAACTCTTAGTTTTTTACAATTGGCTACACACAAAAACAGAATCTTAGAGAAGAATAAATGCATTAAATATTCTAAATTTTTTTCTAAAAATAAAATATATTGTATGAATTTTATTTCAAACTTATATGATTCATTGTTGATTTGGATCTTAATCAATAGGTACCTTTATCCAAGCTTGTGGAGACAATAATTGGTATATATTTTTCAGCCCACCGTTGCGGTCCACGTTACAATTTCACTCCTCTGCTTGTGGAAATTTGCAACGAGCTTAACAATAGAGGTGTGAACTATGAAATAGTCTTTCTATCAAGTAAATTAGAGGAAGAATCATTTGAAGAGTATTATGGAAGCATGCCATGGTTGGCACTACCCTTTGGAGACAAAACTGAAAATAAATTGTCTCAATACTTTTGGGTTCAAGATATACCTACTCTAATCATTTTAGGTCCAAAAGGGAAAATAGTGCAAATTGAAACAATTAGCCTTATACAAAGATACGAAATTCGAGTGTACCCATTCATACTAGAGAAACTAAAAGAAATTGAAATAGAAGAAGAAGCTAGATGAAAATATCAAACCTTGGAATCTCTCTTGGTCTCTGTCACATGGGACTTTGTGATCAAATATGGAGATGAAAAGGTGAGTTATTAATATCTAATATCCTCAGCATTGTTATTCCAAGCTTAATTATTACAGAACATGATGGAATGGAAAGTTGATGTAACACAAGGGTATCACATACAACCCTTTCTGTTCACACCAATAAAAAGTAACAAAGATGCAATGAACAAACTTTAAAATCTACAAAATGAACTCTTGATTATTCATTCAAATTCACTAGAAAGTATTACATAAACTTCTCAAGACTAGGATTACATCAATTGCATCCTCTGGGGTTGATAAATATGGATTCAGAACTGAAATATTGCAAGAGAAAGAACAATTAAATATGTTCTACAAATTTTATCTTCTTCATAACATCTTCCTTCGTTGTGATTCTATCTCTTCAAACTCACAACCTTCAAAAGAAAGCTCTGTTGAAATTCAGCCATGGATTTTTCCATATCCCACCAAAAACCTATGCCCTAGAATGCATCCTACAAATTCTAGAAAGTGAAAAGCTAAAATTATCCCATTTGAATAATTTACCTTTAATTTTCATAAATCTAAATTTTCCCTCAAGATGTTACACCAAAAAAATGGGAAAAATATATATACATTTAACATTTTAAATATATTTTCAAACCCCGCACCATAAATTGCCAAAGTTATGTTCCAACTAGACTCCCACTCCTGATATATCTCAAATTAGAAAAACATGATCAACTAAACTTGGGCACCCATATTTTTAATTTTTATTTTCTATGAGCATTAAAAGGACCCGATACTACTTGTAACTCCAAAAATGTCATGCCTAAGTTTGCTAATTTGAAACATCAAATTCCCTTTCATTAACTGTGGGTGTTGCTACGTCAAACACCTATCGTGGAAAGAAAACACTCAAAAACATTTGTATACCCTATGCTTTTCATGGATCTACTTCTTTTCTTTTTCCACTACTATTTTCCTATTCTTCACGTTCTACCCCTTCATAACATTATTCCCTTTAATTATCACTTTGCTTCTATCATTCATAACATTAAATGTATCAGATTCAATTTCCTACCAATATAGTCTATCAAAATCAAAATCAAAATCAAAACATGAATTCATAGCTTCTCATTCAACAAAAAAAATGTCTTCCTTCACCTGTTTTTCTATTTCACCTTTTCCCTCTCCTTCTACCTTGTCTTCATGAAAATTCACTATTTTAATGCCTTCTAAATGACATCATTTCTGCAATTGAATTTCCTTCATTCAAAACAGTGTTAGTACAACAATAAATGGACTTGATTCCCTCATTTCCTAACAAAGAATAAATATAGTGACTGGGGAGATTTCATTTGTACTATTCTCAAACAAAGATTCATAGAAAACCCTTCATTTTCCTCCACATCAAGTTACTCAAATTCAATTTTATCAAATTTATCTACTGGTACAATAATTTTCTATATCTCTTCACTTTCATTCTCAACAAAAAAAAACTAGTAAAATCTAATTTTACCTCACATTCTACTACAATCATTGTCTCACATGAAATCAACTCTTCCCAGTCTCTATCAATTACTTCAATACACATTAACAAATCATCCTTCTCAACTTCTTCTTGATTAGTTTTAGTGAAACAAACATGTTCTTGATTCATACCATCTATATCATCTATAAAAAAAAAACCCTTGCACTACTACATACCTTTTTCATTACTCCTTACAATGGCTTCAACTTATGTTTCACTCCAACCTTCATCAATGAGTATGCATTGTCATACCCACTGTGCCCTTCTCTCCTATCAAATTGTGAAGGCCTCTCTGGAAAAACATGAGAAATAAGCATAATATCATGGATTATCTCATCATAATACTTTCCTATATTAAATTTTACCAAGCTTTGTTTGCTAACCAAAATTTCTTTCCATTTTTTAGCCAAGTTATCCTATACAATTGTGGTTGTTTTCTCCTCTCTAGTTGCAATCTACTCACCATGTATTTCAAGATAAGATTGTATGTGCTTCAACCATCTATGCTAACATTACATACCTTATCTTGGCACTTGCATCTTTTTCTAAATGGTTCTTTCTTTGAACTGGTTCATTCAACAGGACTCTCCTAGTAACTGGCACTTTTCTATTTTTAGTATCTTTTGAATGTGAAGATTGAACTTTGTTATTAACATTTGTAACTGTTACTTTTTCTTCATTTCATCTTTTTATGTTTCCATTTTTTGGACATTCTTGTGCTTTGTGTCCTCCACATTCAAAACAAGTTACCCTGTAATTTCCTCATCTAGACCCTCTATTAGATCTTCCTCTTCCTCTTGAATCTCATTTAGTTGGGTATGAATCATCATTCCTTTGTCTGTATTTTTGTCAGGGTCTTCACTTTTATTATTTTTCAGATTTGAATCATCATCCCAATCTCCATATGATCTCACCTCTTTCTTTCCATCTCAACCTCTTCCTCTTTGCTAATCCTCAAATCTCTTGTTCAATCTTTCTTCAATCTTCAAAGAAAAATGGCATACTTATTCCATGGTAGTTACTCTTACTATTGATAACTCCTCTTAAATTCTTTGCTTCAACACATTAATGTAAAAGGCTACCTTCTCCTTTTTGGCCTCTATATGATCGATTTGGATCAAAATCCTATGAAATTCTTCTATATTTTCTTTCGTTGTTCTATTTCCTTGTCTAAGACTTTGCATCTTCTTTGGTAAATCTTATCCATAATCTATTGGGATGAATTATCTTTTCATCTTCTCTACCATTCTATCTCATTTTGTGATTTTATCCTGTCCTCTTCTTCCTTTTTCCAATTGATTTTCTCTCCACCAAATTGAAGCATGTCCCTTCAATCTAGTTTTTTTAAATCTCACTCTATCAGGGTCTTCAACTTCTTAAAATTCAAAATAATCATCCATGTCATTTATCTAATCAATAATTTGTTTAGGATTCAAGTTGTCGTTGAATGTAGGGACTTCAATCTTTGGTCTTTTCCCTTATCTTTGAGAGTGCGATTAATAATGGATCATTGTCAACTGTTGCTATGACATTCTTTTCAACCCTTGACTAGCTAGCAAAGCCCAAGGGTTATTCTTCTTCTTCATTTTCATTTTCTCTTCTCTGTGCAAAACCCCTTCATATTTATTCTTGCGAAGTTTCAACCTGCCTTGTCAAGGCTCTACAATCATCACTGCAGACAACATTGGGAGGATTTCTACCTCCACTTCTAACTCTACCTCTACACCAACCATGTGGGGCTCATCTTGCATACATTTTTCTCAATATCCACAAGCCTAATCCTGGTGCAAATTACCTCCCTCCAATGAATTTCTTTGCATACTCGGTATCACTTAACTTTGATACTGCTAATGCAAGACAAGGGTGTCAAACACAATCCTTTCTTTTCGTACAAATCAAAATTAACAAAGATACAATGAACAAATGTAAACATCTGCAAAATGAACCCTCAATTATCCATTCAAATTCACTAGAAAACATTACATAAACTTCTCAAGACTGAGAGTACATCAATTGCACCCTCTAGGACTGATAAATATGAATTCAAAACTAAAATGGATCTAAAATGAATCTAATTTGCAATAGCGGTAACAATTAAATATGTGCTCCAAATTTCCTCTCCTTCATAGCAACATCCTTCACTATGATTATAGCTCCTCTAACTTGCAACCTTCAAAAGAAAACTCTGTTGAAACTCAACCATGGATTCAAAATCCATTTGTTGCTGCTAATACCTCTTCAACCCACAAAAAAATATGTTTTTTTTTCTATATCCCAGCAAAATTATGCCCAAGAATGCCTCCTCCAAATTTTGGAAAGTGACAAGCTAAAATTGTCCTATTAGAATAAATTACCTTAACTTTCCATAGATTTAATTTTTCCCTCAAGATGCTACGCCCAAAAATGAGAAAAACATTTCAAACTCCAAAATAGAATATGCATTTAATGTTTTAAATACATTTTCAAAACCCACACCAAAAATTGCCAAAGTTGTGCACCACTAGACTCCCACTCCTCACAAATAGGGTCTCAATTTAGGAAAACATGATCAACTGAACTTGGGCATCTAGATTTTGAATTCTTATTTTTAGGTTCATTAAATGACTTGACACTACTTTTAACTCCCAAAATCCCACACCCAAACTTGCTAATTTGAAATTGCAAACATCAAAATTTCCCTTCACTAACCGTGGATGTCCATACTTTAAAAAAGATCATTTTATATTCGATGACGTGGCTTGTAGCATACAAGACTACTTTGTACTGCCATTAAGATTGAAGGAGGCACCTAAATGTGCTTCAATATGGGGTTAATGTTTTGCAGTCTACTTGAAGATTTGAAAGAATTGTTTTCTTCTAATGACTTAGGATTCAATTGATGCATAAAGTAACATGCACTGGTTAAATCTGATTTATTAATATTATTCAAAATGAACAAGATTGATGAAATGATAAATTTTGCATGATCGACTCATTTGGATTTGAATGGAAAAATTACCTTGTTAAATTTGATCAAATGCAAGAGATCGAGAATTATTATATGAATAAGGTAGTAATTTTGATCATACATTGCATGTAGACTTATCTTAATGGTATTAATTTTAATGGTACAAATTATTTCTGTGTCTTGAGTTTTTCTAATAGATCCAAAACCTTGTAGGCAAGACATGTATTTTTCTACCAATTGGTGCTCTTCTTGTCAAGCCTTTACTCCTAAGATGATACAGGTATACAACGAGTTCAAGGAAGAGGTGAATCCTTTTAGATCAAGAGGCTTTTGAAGACTATTTCTCAGTTATGCCCTCTCTCTCTTGCAAGGTTGATTTCAAACAATATGTATAATCTCGCACACGAATATGTGTGTGTGTGTTATCTGTATGTGACTCATTCATAAAAGATGTGAAGCAAGGAGGCATGGTAGTGTGCCTTAACAATCCTCAATGTATGATTGGAAGGAAAATTGTAGTTATTTTCTGAATGTGTTTCCATCTGATAATGACTCTTCCACTGGTTGTACTTGAGTGATTTGATGATCGATGTGATAATCATGTATGTCTCCTCGCCAGGTTGGTAATGGTTTGCAAAAAGGTTGTCCTTTGCCTTCGTTTCGTTTGATATAAATGGTCAACTTAATATCTTTGTTTGAGAGCCACAATATATAGCTAGTATTTAAAATGTCGTGGTTGTAGCTCTTTTGTTCGGCGTTTCTGGACTCATCAGTATCAGGACCTTTGTCGTTCTTCTGGTGGCAGAGCCAATTGGAGGCGCCGCTCGGCTTCTCCTCCTCGTCGGAGTTTGGCCAGCGGTTGGCCTACTGTTCCTACTCCTTCTGTTGTTGGTATTGGCTGACCTTTGGCCACTGGAGATGTTTCTAATAAATTCCCTTGGCCGACTCTTGCAATATCTCCCAAGCAGGAGGAAGGAGAAATGGAAGAAAAAGATGAAGAAGATGGCTCGACTATTCTGGACCCAAACCTACTTCCAAGCCCCAATGTGTGGGGAAACCCTGAAGACAAAGATCCTCCTCCCTCACTGCCTGAGGGCTTCTTTTAATATGTTTATTTGATGAATAGTTGATGTGACTCTTACGGGGTGATCTTGTATCCCTGACCCCTTTTTTGTGAATAGTGTACTTTATACTTTATATTAATGGAAAAGACCTCTATTCATCAAAAATATTTTCGAGTTTAATAATCTTTTGTTTTTATTGAGTATTGATTTCTTTATATTTTTGTGTTATCTTCCTTGATGATGACTTGGCTCTGCTGCATATTTATGTTGTTATGTTCAATACTCTTTCTAAACATATATTTTTCTTCTACTACTGGTCGATGCCTCCTTTCTAACGAAAAATGGATGAAGAGTCGCCACTTTTCAAGGTAGATATCTCCTCATAATTAATGCATCCGTTCTTAACTACATCGCTCCCATCCCAAACTAAATGTATGCTGCATTGTGTATTGACTAGCACTTGCACCAGAAGAGGGTGCAAGGGGTACGCCAATAGAGAAATAAATTTAAATTATTCGGCTTGTATCAATAACTAAAGCTTTACATAATAAAAGTAAGTGTATTAAAGTTTAAATGACAAGACAACACAATCAAAGCACATTAAATGAAAGGTATTTAG
>MU226782.1:371961-392725 GCA_018584345.1 Thuja plicata
ATTTCTCAAAGATCCTCATTTACTGTTCAATGAGCAGTTTTCAACGCAGATTAAAACAGTTAATGGTTTCTGGTTTGAACGTACAGGTTTTGGGTGAAATCCCAACCTATAATAGCCTATCGGCTAATTATTGGTTAAATCGCTGTCTTTTATCCTTTTATGATAACACTAAACTCTTTTGTGGCCCCATCTTATGGGATGGTACATGTGCAATTCAAAGATGTGCTTCTTTGTTCTACATCAATATTAAAATCAAAATGCATGTACCCATTCTCTTTCTGGTAAATGGGAAAAAGAAGGCAATTCTGACTTATCTCTCATGGTTGTTATTGGGATCAAAGACTTTTTAATCCATCTTGAAGAGTCGTTTCAATGAAGCAACATACCTTTACATTTTTCAAGAAGAATGAAGGAAACTGGGTATTATCAAATCTGGAAGAAGTTTCATTTGTTTGGAGTGTAAAGGAAAAGTTAATTTATTTAAGGTGTTGGAATTTTAGTGTTCTATTATTGATTAATAGATCTATTTTTGCATTGTCTAGGTTCGCTTTTGCAAGTGTAATCTTTGATCTTCACAAGTGGGATTCTAAACTTGTGCATGGATCCACTTTGGCAAGATGTGGATTCTTGGAACTCTCTAACCTTAATTTATGATTTTTGAATATGAGTAAAGATAGGTAGTGTTTAGGAACACCTTTGGGGGAATTTGATGAATTGTGAAGGTTAATGTCTTAATCTCTGAACTTTAAGACATCTCCCCTTAATTACCCTCTTTCACTCTCTTACCTCCCACCTCTCACCATCTATTCCCCCATTCTCTCTCTCTCTCTCTCACACACACACACACACATATCGGTTATGAATTGTGCACTGAAAAGGCAGCAGAAATAATATCAGTTATGAGTTGTGCACAATCCAATTGATTATGAGTTAGAATTATGACCAAAAAAAAAGGAACCATGAAAATTTTGAAGATAAATTGAAATAAAACCCCAATTATGAATACACACAGCAAAAGGTTCAAACTTGAATCGAGAATCAAAAAATAACTAAACCTAGGCATTCACATACCCTGAGCTAAATTTGAACTGAGCAAGCAAATAACCTTCCCATTAACAAACTGACATTATAATTTGATTCCCATTCACCAGACCACCACCAATAACAAATCAAAGCATATAGACAGACACTATAATTTGATTCCCATTCACCAGACCACCAGCAATAACAAATCAAAACATATAGACAGACACTATAACTTGATTCCCATATCCAAAATATACTAATAGGAAACAAAAAATTGGTGCAGACATGAAGAGGAAAGAGGGGAGGACAATCACCTGGAGACGTACAAAGCTCTGCAAATAATAATCCATAATCCCTGGCATCCTTGATGATCAATTACAGGAATTATTTAGGATCAATCTGCTGTGCTACAGCCAGCTTGACTCTTATTATAGCAGTGTTTGTTATAAAGAGGAGTGTAAGGCTTCCTCCAGGGCCACTGGTTCTACCCTTGTTCGGTTTCATGAATGTCTCATGACTTTCCTTCAAATTTGCCAGGAGAAAGGCCGTCCTGTAACATTTCAGCGACTAGAACAAGGGTTTCATTTATTCTATCAGTTTTGCAGGTTCCATTTATCAGAGTGTTATATGTAAAAATAATCCCGTATACCCCTGCCTTTTTTGTGAATATGTACTTTATTATAAAATAAGGGCACTATTCATAAAAAATATCAGGAAAACAATGGGCATGCCTCTTTCTGTGCAGAAACTCAAGTGCTTCCTCAATATGATTCCTTTACAGAAAGCCTTTATGCCCTCTATTTCATTTCAGCGAGAAGGGAGTTGATTCTACTGAGATCACGGTCATTTGCAAGACCATCCAAAAGCGTAGTGAAGGATACGACATCGAGAGGAAGGCGTCGAGTAATGGCTGAATGTAAAAGATCCCAGACCTTGTTTGTGTTTCCAGATTTACAGAGGGCAGTAATGGACTGAGTGAATCGAAAAACATTAAATTTGTGTGTGATGTGAGTAGGGGGTTTCTCTAGTTTGCGTGTGTATTGAGATGAGGATGTTTTGTATTGCATTGAAGAATGAGAATGAGGAGGAAGAGAAGTTACCGATTGAAGTTGGTAACTTCAAGTTCTGCATCATCGCAGGGCACGGCACGGCAGAACAAAACCCTGAAACATTTCACAGTTATGTTGAACTTCTATAATGCTGTTATGTGAGTTACCTCTCTTCACATTAATATTTCATAAATTCATGAAAATATATACCTCTTTACAATGCCCATTGTCCCTTGCTTTTAGCATTGAATTCAGACAGAACAAACATAGTAGTTAGACACCATACACATTATAGTAGTTGCTAGAATTATTTAGGATCAATCTGTTGTGATATAGCAGTGTTTAATGTAACGAGTGTGAGGGTTCCTCCACAGCCATGTGTGACATTCTTGTTAGGCCATCATTTACTGCAACCCAACCTTCGTGAATGTCTCTCTACTCTTTCCCACAAATATGGGCCTCTCATGACTTTCTTTCAAGTTTGGAATGAAAACATCAGTTGTGGTCTCCACTTCTGCTCAAAAACATTGATCAGACGTGTGCAAACAGAGTTGCTCCAGTGGCAGCCACATACATTGCATATGATGGCCTACAATAGATAATTAAAATACCACCCTAATATTTATTCAACCTTTATAAGTAACCATTACGCCAATTTTAAGATATAACACCTCCCCTGGATTCTAAACGGACAGTTCCTAACAAATATACACAAAGAGAGGTCTACAATATATAAATGTAGGGAAGTTTTCAAATCATGCAGTGGAAACAAGCGTATTGACCAAAGCATCTACATTGCTAATCAATTTAGAAGCATTCTCCACCTACCCCTGGAAAAGCATTTTAATCCTCCCATCATGAGCAACCTGGAAGCCATCAAGCCATTAAGATATTAGATGGAATAAAGATCAAAACCTATTTATTAGGCACAGTAGAAGAGTAAACAGTATGCCAGGAGATCTCCAATACTACCAACCTTGGTGCACTACCCACTAATCTACCATAACACCACAGTTGGCGGCCATACGATCACCACTGACGTCTGGATTCTGTGGGAACGAGCTCTTCTTTGTACGATTGGCATGGTCTTTTATGTAGCCCAGTTCTCTATTTAAATTTTATTACATTGAGATAAACTTGGATACTTAAATAATAAATAGTAATACACAAGAATACCTTCTGTCAATTCTCTGCCAGAGTTCTTCAACAATATGTACAATTTATAAGTTTTGTTTTAGTCTTTTTAGTTTCGTCAACTCATGTTAAAGAAGTCAACAAAGAGTAAAGATATTGTTAACAGAAGAAATCTGGAAACAAAAGTTAAATAAGCAGTTGACAGCTTTGGGTTGCTGCAATTCACAACTCATTCTTAATTTTGATATAGTTTCTAGGTTAGTTATCAGAGAACCCTCTAGATGCCTCATTATGCCTCATTTGTTATGTTAATCCCAAGATATTGCATACTAACTTGCTATCTATAAAGTTATAGAATGTTTTGTTTTACTATATAGTTATCAAATTGACAGATTACAAAAAAAAGTTTATCTTCAATATAAGAAGGAAACATACAATTATGCTTTATTACAAACTATCAAATATGGTTCATGTCTGTAAAACTATAAAGTAATATAACTAAAATTATCTAAGCAACTTTTCCATCCTTGCACAAAAGTATGGTTCTATATATGAGTGATTCTAAAATGAGTGCACAACTATCAATTTCTAACTGGAAGAATACATTCAAGATTCATTTTAATTTACTAGCACTTACCAGAGCATAAGAATTATGTTCCTTTTGAAATAATAAAAGAATCATCATTTACAAAGTTACTTAATGTTTTCATTTGACCGACATTAGCCAGCCAATCAAGTGTCCTGACAGTTGAATCACATGGAGCACAGCCTTCTTTCTTCATCTTATCTATCAACCAAAAAGTTTTTACAAAGTCATGTCTCTGGCGGAAGGCCTTGAATAATATTTTGTACGTGTAAACATCTGGAACCAAATCCTTTGTTCTCATTTCATTCAGGATTGACAAAGCCAAATCAAGTTTGTTTTCCTTGCAAAAACAATCAATTAATATACCATAGGTTACAACATTTGGAGCAATACCAATAACATTCATGTGTGAAAAATACTTCAAAGCTTTATCCGTTTCACAAATTTTGCAGTGGGCATTCATCAGATAATTATAGCTGGCTGCATTAGGAGTCAAGCCTTCATCTAGCATCTTATTTATGAGTGAATGTGCTCTAAAAATATCTCCTACCTTGCACAGACCATAAATGACTGTGTTGAATGTCGTTTCATCAGGTTTCAAATCCCTTGTTGCCATCTTCTCCAACATCTTTCCTACCATGTTCATATCTCCTATTCTACAAAATGCACATATTAATCTAGTATATGTGATCACATTAAGCAGATGTCTCTTGTTTTCTATCTCAGAAAGAACTGTTAATGCTTCCTTCAGCCTATTACTCTGACATAAACCACCAATTAGAATGTTGTAGGTAACAACATTTGGGGAGCAACCTTTCCTCAGCATCTCTTTGAACAACTTTCGAGCCTTATCCACCTCATGTAATTCACAAAGACCAGATATCAAAGAATTATAAGTACATTCATCTGGCTGTAAACCCTTTTTGGACATGTTATGAAAACAATCCCAAGCCTTGTCCATCCTGCCATCTTTGCACAGTCCATCAATTACTACATTAAATGTCACTACATTAGGCAAAGGACCAAACTCCATTATTTGTACAAATAGATTGTAGGCTTTGCTTGTTTTGCCGGCTTTGCAAAAGCCATCTATCAGACTAGTATAAGTATAGATGTTAAGCAAATGACCGTCCTGTAACATTTTAGCTACTAGTTCTAAAGCTTCCTCTACTCTTTCTACTTTGCAAAGACCATCAATCAGGGTGCTATATGTAACAATATCAGGAGAACAGCAGTAACCATGTCTCATTCCAACTACTAACCTGAGAGCTTCGTTTTCCTGACCTACCTTACAGAAACCCTTTATTAAAGTACTGTACGTAACATTATTAGGAAAAAGGCCATCCTGTATCACTTTAGCTACTAGAACAAGCGCTTCATTTATTCTACCAGTCTCGCAGGTCCCATTTATCAGAGTGCCATATGTAACAATATTTGGAAAACAATGGGCATGCCTCATTCTGTGCAGAAATTCAAGTGCTTCTTCGATATGATTCCCTTTACACAAAGCCTTTATGAGAGTGGTATAAGTGATAACATTTGGATTTATTTCCATCTCTTTCATCTCAGCAAGAAGGGAGTTGATTCTGCAGAGATCGCCGTCATTTGCAAGACCATCCAAAAGTGCGGTGAATGATACGACATCGAGAGGAAGGCGTTGAGTAATGGCCCAATGTAAACGGGCCCAGGCCTTGTTTGTGTTTCCCGATTTACAGAGGGCAGTAATGGACTGATTGAAGTGCACAACATTAAATTTGTAGGTGATGTCAGAGGAGGGGGTTTTGTATTGTTTTGAAGGATGAGAATGAGGAGGGGGTTTCTCCTGTTTATGTGTGATGTGAGATGAGGAGGTTTTGTATTGTTTTGAAGAATGAGAGTGAGAAAGGGGAGAAGCTACCTGTTTAAAGAGGAAGAGGGGACGTATCCATTTCAAGCTCATCATCGCCATCGTCACGGGGTTATAAGAGCATGGCAGGGCACGGCAGAACAAAACCCTGAAACATCTTCTCTCTTTAACGGTTTATTTTATTTTGAATACATCTATATTATTAGTTCCTGCCTACGGCAAAATACTTATGCATTCATTTGATGCAAACTTTTTAATTTGACCAAGTCAATCAACCAATGAAATGAAGTATTAAATTTTATTGAACCAAAACATAGTAGTTAGCTATTAATATTTATTTTTAATAATTGAAAAATATTATTTTTCTAATTTCTTATTGGTTTGAGCAAGCAGAAAAATCATTTTTCCTAACAGAAAATACAAAATTTGTAACCTAATCACGGTAAAAAAATTAGAAAGCTTCATTCATGCAATTCTCGAAGCTTCCCCTGGAAGTTCTAGATGTTCAAGAACATGTTGTGTTTGGGAGGCCAGGTCGCCGAGCAAACCCTCTGAGAATTTTCTGGTGTTGTATTTGTTCAATGCTTTTGGTTACTGTTCATGTTGTGGATCATTTTTGCAGATTAGCTGCTAACGCACTTTATATTGCGATTTGGTAGGGAAATCAGGTTTTATAGGATGAAAAATCCTAGGGGTTTAGTTAGCGTTAGTTGTTTTAGCTTTTTGTTCTCTACTGTATAAGTTCAAATTAGTTGTTTTAGCTTTATGTTCTTTCTAAGTTTCTATAATTGGCAGTGTAGAGGACAATGAAGACTGATATGGTGGGCATTTCAGACAATTATTGATGGTGGTGTTAGCAGCAACGTAGCGGAGTTGCAGCGGGAGCGATGGCGAGAGAAGCTTCAGAAGTCGATATGCCCCAAACTCTCGTCGACCGTCTTTCTCCTCTTTCTCTTACCCAGATGCAGAGTTTTGCGGCGGAGCTGAAGAATCTGGATGCCGCTTCTTTCGATGCCCACCAATTATGTCGCTCTGTCGGTTTGATGTGCAGTGAAGACGTGGCACTTTGCACCGGCGACAAGGGCATGGGCAAATTGGACAAGCCCCTCCATTTCAAGGGCTCCTCTTTCCACCAGGTCATCCCTGGCTTTATGTGCGAGGGCGGTGACTTTACTGCTGGAAAAAAGCACAGAAGAACCCTTCGCAATGAGGTTCGACGACCTTCGATTTATTGAAACCCTAGTAACTGCTCACAGATAACGGATTTTAAGGATGAAAGATTGGATATATGTTGCTTTAGGCAGTAATTATTTGACAAATTGTATTACAATTTGCTTTTGTTGCAAATAGAAAATTTTATGAAATTCACAATCTGTCATAGCAGAGTGACTAGGCGGCGGCTAGGTTATATAACACGCTTTGTGCTTTGTGCTTTGATGTGGGTTTCGAAGGTCAAACTCTAACTAAGCTTTCACATATCATTCCAGCATTTTGAGCCTCAGCATCAAGAACGACCTTCTTCCTAAGATAGAGTTTCTGAAGAATATATTTCAGCCCTAGTACATGCTCATTAAAGGCCTATTCAGAAGACCATAGCTTCTCAACTACTAGCCTATAGAAGACCCTGAAGCCCTCATTTGGTTTCTGCGAGCAATGGGGTTTTTGTTGGACGAAACTCTACAGATTCTTACATATATATCCAGATCTTCTCAAATGCACTTCTCTAACACCTGCTCAAGCTGATCTGATTGACAAGATTGGCGCAGACAAGGAACCAAAGTATTCAAAAAAAATTTGAATTTTATAGTTGTTAGCTGCATGGAGACATTAGAGGCCAAGATACAAAATCTCAAACTCTGTGGACTCTCGGCTGAGGAAACCTGGCAAATATTTTGGGCTGCCCCTTTAGTTTTTTGTTGCTCCACGGAAAATATTAGTGCAAAGATGAACTTTGTACTTAATAACATGGAGCTCCCTGCAAGTTTTGTAGTGGAGCACCCCTACTTGTTAAAAATCAGTTCATTGTGGCAATGCATTTTGTTTTTCTCTTTATACATTTGTACTGTGATTGCAGAATGAACAAGATAGTCTTTGTTCATAAACTAATTCTTTCTACAAAAAAATAAGAAGTGCGGCAGGACGATAAAACTTGACGTGTCTAACGCCTTTAACAGTTCCAATGGGCACTCTTGGATCTGATTCAAAATAATTCTGCTTTGCTAAAAACAGTGTCAACAAACCCATTATTACTTTACCACACCAAGATTCTTTCTTTTTCTCAACAAAATTCCAATTACCATTTTTTGAGCTCATAGAGGTCTACAGCCAGTAATTCACTATTGCCCAAACATTTCATTTTGATAGCAGAATTCTTCAGCCAAAATTTTCATTAGAGGACTCTGTATAACCTCTGTATTATTTCTTTCCTATTAACAATTTGTTGTTTACAATATTCTAGCAAGAGTGACATAGTACCAAGGGCCCTCAAATTTTTTTTACAAAAGTATATAAAGATAAAATGCATTTAAAATAACATTCTTTCTAGTCCTGGTGCCATCAATGAAACCAACCAATGGTGAGTATTTACTATTTTAACAATGGAATCACAGATTTAACTTTTGGATTTGTTTTGTCCTCGTGCTTTGCCATTCGAACAAACAACTTTATCAATGCATTATACAACATAACTCAGTTATTTTATTTGTTCCAGAAACTATATAGTTATTGCTTTTGAAGAAGAAAACCTTCCTCAGATAATCACGAACCATATATGTCCATGCTTGTGAGTTTAATATTAAATTCCACTCCATCCTTGACCTTACAACCCCTCTTGGATCCCAACCAATTATTGAAATCAGTATCATGTCAACAAAATACTCCATGTATTGTTGTTTTAAATCCTAGAGATCCATTGGCAAGCACAAACTTACGCCCATAAACTAAACCCCCAACATTTAAGGGTAAGAAAAATGTAGTAGGAACATCAGCTGATGAATATGGTATATCAGCTTGAACTTGGGAGGTCATTGGATGTATCCTCATGGAAACTTATGATTATATTTCTACCAATATATATGGCAAGTAACCATGCACTCAAATCACTCATCCTACCTTGTCAAATGTTGAAATGTATTAATATGATCAAAATGCACTACTAAACTCATCTTAGATGTGATTTAGTGTGATTAAAACTTCACCTTTATGCTCAAATGCAAGAAAAGAGTTTGACTGTTTGCAAGGTCCAAAGGTTTGATAAAATAGTCCTCCATGGATGCCAGGCAGATCTAGAGATAGATGAAATATATGCTCAGATGACATTGCAACCACTGAATGTTGTAAGAAATTATGTATTTCTAACTTTGCATTTGTTCTAAATACTATCTTTGGCATGACATGCATATATTCTGATGTTAAATGATATGCTAAAAGCTAACAATGTTATGCAGCAATAACAAAAAGACACATATCTCTCATTTGACCTAGGTACACCAAGCAAACAACCAAATAATTACTTCTGCAAAACTTTAACTGCAAGTGACACTAGCACCCATGTTGGTTTCTCTGTTCCACGCTGAGTGGCAGAAAAAGTTTTCTCTCCCCTGTTATGTCTCCTATCCTTCATTAAATCTTGCTTTCTCTTACATTTGATCTACTTATGTTCAAGATTTAGAGAGCTTTCAAACAGACATGATTGCTTATGTAGCACCACAAAGTTAAAAGGATATATGTTTAAAATGGGCAATTCTACATGTTTAAAAAGGAGAATTCTGTTTTATTCATTTTGTATTGACTATGCAACAGACAAACATGGTGGAAAAGATTAGGCCCATAATATTTCCACTTGTACTAATATTAGAGCCTGTGATTGGCGTCTTCATGAATGTTTTACTGCTAAGTCACACAAACTCCCTCCTAGCCATGAAGAGTCAGGTTTGCTGCCATCTGAGACTCTCTGTAAGTATTACTTTCATTTTTAAATGCATTTAGAATCTTTGTAGTTCTTTCTTATTCATTATCATTTCTGGCGGGTTTAGTATCAAGTTATCATTTTTGCGAATCAATTATGATTCTAATATCAAGTCAACTTTCTTGAATCATATTCAATGGCTAGTAGCAGTGTTTTAGAGTTAACTTTGACGTTTGATCATTTCTCACAGGCTGGAAATGAGAACCTTTCTCCCAAAGTGTTGAAGGAACTTGCAAGACAGATATAAAGAGTCTTCATGTAGCGGCACCGGCAGACATTAAAGTTATCGTTAATGGTGACAGTTTCTCAAGCATATTCACAGAAATAGAAGGACCAGGTATTGCAGGTGAATATTAGTAAGTTAATAGGAATTAAAAAATTTAGTCTTCTTTTATACTTGATATATTATGCTTGCACTTGCAAGTGATCTCATTTCATCATAGTCTAATTTCTATATTTTGTAAAAATTAATAAAATAGTTTACCATGAATGTAGTTTGAATTAGTGCATTCTTAATGTGTTGCAGATTTCTAGCTACACGTGATTCGCATATGCTTTTGTAACCACAATTTTCCTCTGAGAAATTGCTTCGTTGCCAACTTTCCAATGAGCTAACAACTTCACAAACTCTTCGTGTTTGCAGATATTTCAAATTTGCACATTTTTTATATTATATAGAAGTATTCTTTCTTGCAACAGAACATTTTGACTGCTTCACAAGCAGACTATGTTCATTTTTGAGCTGTAATTGAAATAGATAAATGTTCATTACATAAGACAATAGATTAACATTGAAGCTAATTGTTTGATACAATGTGCACACCCGCGCTAATTGCAACATGTACATGCTAAACACTATTTTATGTTCTCTCCGTCTATGAATTGTGAATACTACTGTATGCAAACTTTTTGATTTATGAAGAATTTATTAATATATTAAGGTTCACAAAGGCTTGAAAATGATATGATACAAATTGGCTCAACTGATGATTAAATAATATGTATGACCATTTCAAGGAGGCAGTTAAAATCTTTTTCTTATTTCCTTAATTTTTATTTAAATATTAATATTAAGAATTAATTGTTTCTTATATAAGTTAGAATTTTATGTATACAAAAGAAATGTAGGTAGCCATAATTATACAATGACTTATTCTTAAAGGTATATATTTTTCTACTATACATTATTCAAATAATACAGCTTCTGGAGATGTTTTAGAATGAAACAATAATTGCTCAACATCTTAGCACTAAACAAAAAGACCCATAATCAGGATCCATGCATGTAGTAGAGACGAGCACTACTTTGGGCTCCATACAGAGATACATGTACCATCATCAGTAGAACCAGGGATACTTCTTTGGGATCCTTACAGAGATAACAACTATTGTGATGTTTGGTAATAATTGTATTGAATGAGCATTACTCTACCTGAAATATCATTCCTGTCTATCTCCTAGGTGCATAAATACCCTGAAGTGGAGCCATGCTGGTAAAGATTGATGATACTGGCATTATATGATGCCTTATTTTCCCCTTAATCACAATAATATCTACTAATTTCAAGGCTATATTTAATTTGTATACCCAGAAACTCCTATGCTTGCAAATAACTAAACAGACATAAGTTGTACCCACAATAGCGAATGCAACTGGCAGGTGAACAGACAAACTGGGAGCTTTGGAACAAGATATTATCATCCATCAAAACATAAAGGAGAAATTTGTCAGATATTGTTGCAACTGCCCTGCTCGACATCTATGCAAAATGTGGAAGCACAGCAAGTCCAGTGAACTATTTGTATGGAATGCCATGATTGCAGGGCATTCACAAAATGAACTTGCTAAAAACGCTCCAGAAACTTAATAAAAATTAATAATTTTTTTTCTTTTCAATTTCTATTTTTTAAAATAATCTATAAATATAAATATAAAATAATTTCTTAAAATAACATAAATATTTATACTTTTTAAAATCTTGATAGTTTTTGTTTTAAAATTCTCTCTAACTATTTTATCAATATATCTTATCTTCTCTCTATAAATCACTTGCTATCTCTACTTTTACATTTATTTCTCCCACATATCTCTATCCATTTTAACTCTTTGCATATCTTTTCTCATTATTTTTTTTCTCTTTCTATATATACTTTCCTTCCCCCTAATTATTGGCAGGAACTTTGATGCATTGCGTCTTTTGTTTTACAATATATTACTAGGCATATCTTAATGCATTTATTTAAATTAATTAATATATCTAATTATAATAACTATATAATTAATATGTACTATAATATACTTAGTAACAATAAATATATAATTAATAATTATATAATTGAATTATTTTGTATATCTTAATATATTTATTTAAAAATATTACTATTTTATCTAATTTAAATTTATAATTATAATAACTATATAATTAATATACACTACAATATACTTAGTAACAATAAATATATAAAAAAAAAAATAGGCTCATTAATGGGATTTTAAGGGTTAATCCTAAACTAAAAAGGAAGAAGGTATTTTGGCAACCACTAGAGGAAAGTTGGGTGAAAATTAATTTTGATGGAGCCACTCGAGGAAACCCGGGGGTCTCTAGCTGCGATTGTATAGCAAGAGATCATCAGGGCAACACTCTTGCTTTTGTGGCCAAACGGTTGAAGGATGGTACGAATAATGTGGCCGAATGTGTAGCGGTTAAAGAGGCTTTAGTCTTAGGAGCCAAATTGGGAATACGCAGAGTGCACCTTGAAGGGGACTCAGAGATAATTACCAATGGAATATCAAGAGGAAAGCTGGTAGCATGGCATCTTGACAAACACATCAAGCAGATTAGGTGCCTGTTATAGGAGTTCGAGGACTTTAAGGTTTCCCACGTCTACAGAGAGGCTAATAAGGTGGTAGACAAGCTGGCCAATATGGGTGTGAATGTAGCTCTGGGGACTCAGTATGAAGTTCATGAAGACCTTAGAAGTCTCGACTTGGAATAAAAAGAGGAAAATAAAATGAATACCCCAATTAAAGCATCTTAACTGATTAATGAAGGAGTACTAATGTATCATTAATCCCGATGGCACTCAAGATTTATCATGTCCTCGCACATGATAGTATTTGCAATTATTTATTGGCACCCCGCGAAGAAAATCCTTCCAGATTGTTCGAAGGATGTGATTTTGAGAAGGAAAAGCAGAGCAATTCACAGGGTTTTCAGTGCAGAGTAGGAGATGGAGGCAAATTTTGCGCTCGAGTCAAATTGTCAGACGCAATCGTATGAGGGGAAGATCACGGTGAGGCGTCTGAGGAACATCTTCATGTTCGATGCTTTGGAGTTCATGGAAGGCATCCAGCAAATGTTTGGTGTGGAGTATTTGGACTCCTACTAGAGGAGAGGCTCCAATTTGGATGTGGCTTCGCTCTTTGTGGCACTGGCGTTGTTAGTGGGTGAGACAAAGGAGGAAGTCAGAATGGTAGTGGTAGCATGTGTTGACCCACAATGGCTGTAGGGGCTGGAGGAAATTGTGGACAGAGTTATTCTAGGGAAAGGGTTGGAGATGGGACAAGAGCCATGGAGGCTTATCGAGGGAGGGGAGACTTCGGTTCAACCCCTAGTCGTCTGGTCTTCGGTGAACCCACAAGGGGTGCATGTACCGCAGGTTGAGAAAGGGTGGAAGAAGGTTGTGGCATTCCTGCAGGAGAAGATATGGGTGCAGAGTGAGGAAAGGAGGGGATTCATGAAGTCGATGCCTTGCAAAAGTGTGACAGCTCAAGGACAGCCGCTGTGACACCAGATTGAGAGGTGGGCACAAGTGAAATGGGTAGCAAGAGTCGCCAGGGAACTAGTCTTATTGGCACGCCAAGGTCAGTTTAGGACGACCGGACCATTCCCAACTTCTCGAGAGAGGAAACAGCACAGTGGTTCAAACACTAAGCAAGGGGGCTGGCGGAAGTGGACGGTGCCATTCCTGGGGCAGTTAAAATGTTTTTTTGTGATCTTTTGTGTGTTGGATGTTGTTGTTTTTTGTTAGGGTGTTAATACCCTTTTATATGTATAACGTCTATATATGCTTGTGGGGTGGGATGATATATGTTTGCAATGCGTTGGCCAACCTTTGCAATTGGCATTATGATGTAATTCCTCTTTTTATTATCAATGAATACAAAAATTGTTACCGATAAAAAAAAACAATAAATATATAATTAATAATTATATAATAAAATTATTTTGTATATCTTAATATGTTTATTTCAAAAAATATTACTATTTTATCTAATTTAAATTTATAAAATTAAATAAATAAGATAATTTAATATTTAAATTTAAATATATAGTAATATCCAATTTTTAATTAATAAATATAATATGTTTCTTATTTAATTTTATTAAAAAAAGATTTAGGATTGGATAATTTCTCTAAAATTCTTGATAGACAAGAAAACATGTAATAAAGAGCTATTGCATCCATCTACCAATCAAATCTTAACATGTTGCGGAAGGTGCAGACCAATGTGGATTCCTCTATTTTTGTTGATGTTTCAGATATTGTAGATAAGGACATCCTTGCATACAAAAGATTGGTTGTGATTGGTAGAATGCCCAGTGTGAAGTTAAGTAGAGAACATATTAAATTGTGGGTGATGTCATTATGGGATTCTGCGAAAGAAATTTTCTTCATGGCCCAAAACTTTTTTTGTGATTATTTTCTCAAATGAATCTCAAAGGAATGCTCTCTTTGATAATGGCCCTGGATGTACGATGATCATTTTGTGTTCTTTCATAAATGGGTTCCCAATTATGATGTAATGACCATGTGTCCTGAAGAAAAATCATTTTGGAATCGGTTATACCATCTTCCCTTCGAATTTGAAGTGAGGAATGTTTGCAGAAAATTGGGAATATGTTGGGGCTCTCGGTGGATATTGATATGGGTTCGGGTGATGCTATCAATTATGCATGCATAAAAATCCTTCTCGTAAAACAATTTCCTTCCCATATTCTTTTATCAACTGCAACAGGCACTTGGAAACATTCTATCAAAAAGGGGGAAATTTAGCTTTTTTGTATTAGATGTGGTAGCAGAAATCATTTTGAAGCACAATATAGACGCTCAGGTAGACAAGAATGGTAGTGAAGAGTTTCTCCGGTAAGTATGGTCAAGATCATAATCTGATTCCCACTCCAACAAGTAAGGAGAAGATGGAAACTCCCCAGTGGCCCCTATTTTTGTTTCCTTGATCTCCCACCCTCCTGATAACAAGTTGGCAATGGTTCTGGCCCAACCTATTTGTTGGGAATTGCCCACGGTGGCTCCGGTTTCTCATGAGGTTTGTTTGCACGATCAAGTTGATGGTAAACTAGAAGATGAGGACATCAGTTTGGAAGATGGAGAGATCTTTTTTGCATTGGATGAACACGCTTGTCCAGAGAACAATCTTGATATTTTAGAACCGAGGTCCATTAGTCAATCATTGTTTGAAGACCATATTTTAAAAGGAAATTCAGGTTGAAAATCTAATAGTTAAAAGAGAGAAGAGGATAGCTTGAAGCTGAACCAGGTTTACATTAAAACTTACATGACAAGATCCAAGGGAGGGTGTTCCTCCCTTGGGAGGCAATGAGGATCCTTACTTGGAATGTTAGGGGCATTAATGTCCCTAACATGAGGCACATGATTAAGTGTCAGATTTGTAATTCTTTGTCGGATGTGATTATGTTGCAGGAAACTAAGTTGAGCCAGGACACCATGGATCTCTTTGTTCAACATTGCTATGGTTGGTTAGGGTTTGTTTGTGGAGCCACTAGATATTCGGGAGGGTTATGCATTCTGGGGAAAAATAGAAAGATCTTGATGTTTATGCTGCATCGTGATGCCTTTTGGATGAAGGTGGAAATTAAAAGTGTATGTTCTAACTTATCTTTTATTTTGTATAATATTTATGGTCCCACAAAATCTGCAGATAAGTTAGATCTTTGGAACCTTATTTCTATGGATATGAGTTTTCATGATGATAAGGTCATCTTAGGTGGTAATTTTAACACCATCCTAGATAAAGATGATAAGGTTGGTGGATTAGGATGTATGGGCAGATTTCAATCAGACTTTTCAAATTTTGTGATCAACAATGACCTTTCAGATATTATTCCCTCAAATGGTAAATACACCCAGACGAATAGGAGGAAAGGTTTCTCAAATATAGCAGAGAGGTTGGATAGATTCCTTCTCTATGATGCTTGGTCAAATGAGGATCTTTTGGTTAGTCTTATCTCGAATCATTATCATGTAGGACTGATGATCGAAGATGGTTCTAGGTAGGAAAAATTCAATTCAGGTTTGAAAGTGTGTGGCTTACATGGCCAAATTTCATAAATATTCTAGAAGATTGGCAGAATAGTCTTAATCGATTTAAAGGGACTAAGATGTCTATTTTTTTCAAGAAACTCAAATCTTTGAATGATATTTTAAGGATTGGAATAAGAATGCTTTTAAAAATATTTTCTCTGAAAAGGTTCGGGTTGAGTTAGAGATTGAAAATCTCAGTAATTTTGTCATTCAGAGTGGGATGTCAGATACAAAATTTCTAAAAGAGACAAAATTGATTAAAGAATATGAGGTGATTTTGAATCACAAAGAGATATATTGGAAATCCAAATCCCGTGAAGATTGGTTAAAGGTTGGCGACCGAAACACAAAATTTTCCATAATTCCACCAAAATGAGAGGTTCTTGTAATAGAATTGCATTGATCAGAGATCAAGATGGAAAGCTTCACTCATATTTTTAACCTGGATTGCTTCGGAGGGTGTCTTATTATTTGAGAAACTCTTGGAAGGAGAGGGTCATTCGTAGCCACTTGATATGGATATCATTCATACCATTCCTTCTTTAAATTATGATGGGCATAATGCTTTCCTATACAAAGTTATTTCGACTGAAGAAGTTAAAGTTGCCACCATTCAATTGTGAGCCGAAAAAGCCCCTGGCCCTGATGTTTTCACAGTGTTGTTTTTCCAAAAATGTTAGTATTTTTTGGGTAATGATGTCACTGATGTAGTGGAAGAGTCCAGAAGAAAAAGGTATGTTTTGAACGATCTGAATAATACCAATATAGCATTGATTCCAAAAAAGCAAGATTTTAAATCCTTTGCAGATTTTTGGCTAATTGCGTTGTGCAACACGATCTATAAGATCATTTCCAAGGTGATGGTAAATAGATTGCAAATCCTTCTCCCAAAAATTATATCTCAAGAGCAAAGTGGTTTCATTCAAGAAAGGAACATTTTAGATGCAGTGGTCATCGCCCACAAAGTTCTTCATTCCTTGAAAAAAGGAGAATCTTAAAGGTATGATTATTAAACTTGATATTTGTAAAGCTTATGATAATATTCAATGGTGTTTTCTAATGGTTGTTTTGAAGCAATTTGGATTTTCTAATTCTTGGCTAGAGTGGATCTAGGCTTGTGTTTTCTCTCCTAGATACTCAATCTTGATTAATGGCTCCCCACATGGATTTTTCCAAGGAGCAAGAGGTTTATGTGAGGGGGAACCAATTTCTCCATTTTTGTTCATTTTAATGGCTGAATCGTTAAGAAAGATAATAAAATATGAGCATATTGTTGAGAATTTGAGAGGTATTTCTATTGTTCCATCAATGCCTGCCTTCACCCACCAACTTTTTGTGGATGACACTATTCTTTACGGTCAAGCTTCTATGCTCGAAGTTGCCAACATCAAGCGCATCCTAGATAGATATTGTGATGTATCAGTCTAGGATATTAATTATAATAAATCAAGCATCTTCTTCTTTAACCTTAACCAGCAGATGCAGTGGAGGAACAGCCTCATTTTTTGTTTTTCAGTTCATCAGTTGTTATCTGTCTATGTGGGAGTTCCTCTATTTTTGGGCAGTGCTAAATTTTCTTAATGGGAAGACACAATTTTGAAAATGAGAAGGAAAACAGAATCGTGGAAGGGAAGGTGGCTTACTCAAGCTGGAAGAATTATGATGATTAAAATTGTCTTTTCGGTGGTCCCAATTTACCTCTTATCTATTAGAATTCAATCTATCACCAAGATCCACTATAGCAAAAACCTATCACAAAAGCAAAGAATGGAGACACAATAAAGAATGATTTGAAAGATTAAATATTCATTCAAAGAGGGAATAATAAATTACAAAGAGATCAAACCTTATAAAGGTGATCAAAACCCTAAAAGGGAAATATCTAGGTTGCATGATAATAATTAATAAAAGAATTAATTATATGCTGAAAGTTTAGCTTAAGTAAACTACAGATAATAAGTGACTTAATAATTAAATCAAAATGATTTAATTAATAAGTGAATTAACTTATTACTCTAACTCCCCCTTAAGATAAACTTAGGGAGAAGCTAAAAAGCCTAGTAACAGCTACTGAAAGCGGAAAAATCGGTCCCAACAACAATGTCTAATCAGGTACCCAAGTACAAAAAATCTCTGTAAAGAGGAGAAAAGGATAAAACCCAATGGTAAAAACCCCTCTATAAAAAGAGATGAAGACTAGTGAAGGACTAAAGAAGCCTCCAAACTAGAGAATGTCCTAGAAAATAGGAACAACGGAAGAACATGAAGAACACCACTAAAGCATGAAGCTACAAACACTGTCGAAGAATAACTGTTAAAACCTCCATTGTAATAGACCATGATCAGGTAGAGAAGAATGTAATCTGTATGAGTGCCCTCAAATGAAACTACTCAAATCAAGATGGAAAATAAAGGCAAACATCGGAACTCAAAGATACAAATGGAAAAAAACACCAAAGTCTGAAGAGTTGATCAATCAAAGATGGGAGGATGCCTCCAAAACAAGAATGAAAGAGTGTCCATAAGGTAAATGTTCCATCTCACCAAAATGCATAGGTACCCAGCCACTGCATCCACCTAGTACATAGGAATAAATACTGAATACATAGTTCACTCCATCGAACCGAGGAAACATTAGAACCAACAAGAGATACCCCCATAATGGAGACACAACAAAGAATGTTCTGAAAGTTGAAATATTCATTCAAAGATAGAGAGTAATAAAATACAAAGTGATCAATCCTTATAAATGAGTTCAAAACCCTAAAAGGGAGAAACCTATTGGAAAGTGACAATGCAAGCAATTGTTATTTTGTCATTGATGTCAACCTTAACTGGTGAGACTATTGTTATCTGTTTGAGTACCATATCTATTGATTGATGAAGAAGATTTAACAAGAAGACCAAGTGAATGGTTGAGATAAGGCAAATAAAAGGGTACTTGATCAATTGGCACTCTGGCAAAGTAATTAGTTGTTTATCTTTCAAAGATAGTTTTTCTGGTTTTTTTGTGCCGAGCAAGTTTGGTTTGTGCCGAGAAATTTTGGTTTGTGTCGAGCAAATTTGTTTGTGCCAAGCGAAGTTGTTTGTGACGAGCAAGTTTGTTCAGTGCCGAGCACCAATGAAATTGCTGAGTGAAAACAGTGATGTTGGCCGACTTACAGTAATTGGATTAATGATGAGATTTGAGATCTCTAGCCGACTTAGTTAATTTTATTGGGATATGTAAAGATTAATTAAAGATTGATCCACATCATTTAATGTATGGGTAACCATAATTAATGCATGGTTTCAAGATTTAGTTAGAGACTACTTTGGAGAAGTAAATGTAATGTAATGATGGAATGATCCCTTGGATCTGACCTAACCTAAGATCTACAATCTTGATTAAGTAACAAAGATTTATCTGACCTAGACAAAGAGGTATATGATAACCTAAAGGGGGTTATTCATTTAGTGTGCAAGTGGATGTGTGTATGCAAGAGGGTTGCATAGTTGATTTACTTATTGGCATGACCTAGCAGAGAAGGTTGAACACAGAAGTAGAAAGTTGCATGTGTGATTGCTTGACGAATTTCCAAGCAGATTAGAAGATTTAAATGACAATGCAGGCCATCCAGTAAGTTAGCATCAGAGCTGTAATTGGATCTAAATTTGCAAAGTAAGCTGTATGTATCAGATCACAACTGTTGATTACTTTCTAATCATTGTATCAGTTAAAATCCTTTAACAAGGTTGACCTAACAGTCATTTGTGTAAATCCTCTAACCAAGTGACATTCAAGTGGAATGTTCTAAGTCCTCTAACAAGGCCACTCTTGACAGGGTGATTAAATCCTTTAACAAGGTCACACCTAACAGTCTATTATTGTAACCTTTAACAGGGTTGGCTCCTCACAGAGCTCACTTCAGAATAGTGAAACTTGGTAGCATGTTACTGGTGGTTTTTCCCATATTGGGTTTTCACATTAAATACTTGTGTCAACTTGTGTGAATGCTTATGGTTTGTTTTAATGTTATGTTTCTACAAGATAATTACATTATACAGTAAACTGCATGATTAAGTTGTTGACATATGCTAATTCCGCCGAGTAGATCTGAAATACAGAAAGTTTTGTTTGCTACATCTAAGATCTGAGGATAACTGATTCACCCCTCCCCTCTCAGTTATTCTAAATTCATTCTAACAATTGGTATCAGAGCATTGGTCTCCTGAAAATAGTTTGAAGGTACTTGGAGCGAAAAGATCAAGATGTATAAGAAGGAGGTTCCAAAGCTGAACAAAGATAACTTCCCTGCATGGCAAAGTTTGATGAAACTAAATATGGTTGTTATTGGAGATAATGCTAAGTGACTTATTGAAAATGACTATGTATCACCTACTACTCCTCTCACAGCTGCACAACTAAGAGAAAAGCAAGAGCACAATCAAGCAATGTTGGAGATTGCATCCTCATTGAGCTATTCAGAGTTTGATGATATAAAGAGCTGCACAAATGCAAACCATATGTGGGATAAACTAGAAACTATCTATGGTGGAGACACAAATGTGCTAAGAGCTAAATCTGAAAGTCTAAGAGGTAAGTTTGATGAGATAAAAATGCAAGAAGGTGAAAATGTTAATCAGTATTATGGTAGAGTAAAAGAAGTTGTAAATGCCATTAGAGGAGCTAATGGAACAATAAATGAGAACACTATTATGAGCAAGGTACTGAGAACTTTACTTCCTGTATATGCTATTAGAGTTTCTGCAATTCAAGAACTGAGATGTACTCCTAACAATAATCTGAATCTGGAAAATCTGATAGGCAG
>MU226782.1:397861-419482 GCA_018584345.1 Thuja plicata
GTGAAACTTGGTAGCATGTTACTAGTGGTTTTTCCCATATTGGGTTTCCACGTTAAATACTTGTGTCAACTTGTGTGAATGCTTATGGTTTGTTTTATTGTTATGTTTCTACAAGCTAATTACATTATACAGTAAGCTGCATGATTAAGTTGTTGACATATGCTACTGTTGTCGAGTAGATCTGAAATACAGAAAGTTTTATTTGCTACATCTAAGACCTGAGGATAACTTATTCACCCCTCCCCTCTCAGTTATTCTAAATTCATTCTAACAAAACCTAGGTTGCGTGATAATAATTAATAAAAGAATTAATTATTATATGCTTAAAGTTTAGCTTAAGTAAACTACAAAAATAAGTGACTTAATAATTAAATCAAAATGATTTAATTAATAAGTGAATTAACTTATTACTCTAACACCCCCCCTTGAGATAAACTTAGGGAGTAGTTAAAACCTAGAAACAACTATTGAAAGAAAGAAATGGGTCCTAGTAATAAGGCTTGATCAGGTACCCAAGTACAAGAAATCTCTGTAAAGAGGAGAAAAGGAGAAAACCCAGTGGGAAAAACCCCTCTCCGAAAAGAGATGAAGCCTACTGAAATACTGAAGAAGCCTCCAAACTAGAGAATGTCCCATAAAATAGGAATAAAGGATGAACATGAAGAACGTCGTTGAAGAATGAAGCTGCAAACATTGTCAAAGAATAACTGTTGGAACCTCCACTGTAAAACAACATGATCAGGTAGAGAAGACTGTAATCTGCATGAGTGCCCTCAAATGACACTACTCAAATCAGGATGGAAAACAAAGGAAAACATTGAAACTCAAAGATACAAATGACAAAAAATACTAAAGTCTGAAGAGATGATCAAAAGATGGAAGGATGCCTCAAAAATAGGAATGAAAGAGTGTCCATATGGTAAATGATACATCTCACCAAAATGCATAGGTACCCAGCCATTGCATCCTCCTAGTACATAGGAAAAACTATTGAATACATAGCTCACTCCATTGAACCAAGGAAGCATTAGAACCAATAGGAGATACCCCCATAATGCTGAGCAGGGAGAGGTATGACAGGTACACAAAACTAGACTACCAAGAACAATTGCATGTCAAAGAACCAGGAACATAGAATGTGCAAAAGAAAGTACAAACACATATAAAGGATGTCGTCATGGATGATCACTCTCTTGACACACATCATGAGGCTAATGTCATGGAAGGAAAACTCATGTGAAAAAAGGTAGATGGAAAACAAAGAAAACATCAAACCCCTCATGGCACTTTATAATGGAGTGCAAGTACAAATAGGCACAAAATATGCAAGATCCCAAGCATGCAAAAGATGGCACTTTATCTCGATGCATTTGCAAAAAAAAGAAATGCTACAAAAATACATGTCTACAATGCTCAGAAATGACAGAAAGCCATAAGAACATAAGTAACAGCTAAAAGGATTCATCCCATGCAAGGAAAATAATCCAAGGACTTGAAACATCCAAGATATTCACTAGATTGCAAAAAACTGAATAAAATATACTTGGAGCAGATTTTAGAAATGAGACTCATACCAAAAGAAAGAGCACAGAACCATCTTTCCAACGATGTGTGGAAGTCAAAATATGGAGCCCAGATGAGGAAGATATGGCTCCCATAGTGAAAACAAGAACCCTAACTTTGACTAGCATAAACNTGAATAAAATATACTTGGAGCAGATTTTAGAAATGAGACTCATACCAAAAGAAAGAGCACAAAACCATCTTTCCAACGATGTGTGGAAGTCAAAATATGGAGCCCAGATGAGGAAGATATGGCTCCCATAGTGAAAACAAGAACCCTAACTTTGACTAGCATAAACCCTGCAAAACAAAAAAAATCAAGAAACCAAACCTGCAAAATCAGATTATCCTCGGAATCAGCTTTCTGACGATATTTCATTTGGTCATAAAAAGGCCTCTGTTTGTTCCAGATGTAAGAAAAAAAACAAAACATGGTCAAAGAAGGGCACCAAAGAAAATTGTATAGCCCTTAGGGGCTCAAAAACCCTGGTCGCAGGTCATATGACGACCAGGGGCTCGACAAAGAGGTTGGTGGTGCGGTGGTGGCTGCAGGTGGTACGGGGATGGTCGTAGGGTAGCGCGGTGGTAGAGCCGGCCACTAGGTGGCACAGTGGCACGGCGATGGCCGCTTGGCAGTGCGGCGGTGGCCGCCAAGTGGCTCTACAGGTTAACACTAGTAGTGTTTAAAAAAGTATCAAAAATTAATTAAAATTTGATTCTTTTATAATTTTTTTGCTTGCCTTGTAAAATGTGCCCATAATAGGGTCGTACAATATGCAAAAAAATTGCCTCGAAATGCAACTGTGTCCAAATTGGATGTGCCTTATATGAAAATAGGGGTTTTTGGGCCTTCTAGATGCAACCATGAGGTCGGTTTGTGCCCAAAGTGCTCTGAAAAAAAAAGCTCCCCCAGATCCACATAGGAAATCTTTGTAAACTTGAAACCCTCAAAGCTCCAAAAATTCTTCAAAAACTCATGAACGAGCTGCAACAACAAGACTCTGATATCATGTCAAAATTCATAGAATTCTATCACCAAGATCCATTATAGCAAAAACCTATCAGAAAAGAAAAGAATGGAGACACAACAAAGAATATTCCGAAAGATGAAATATTCATTCAAAGAGAGTAATAAAATACAAAGTGATCAATCCTTATAAAGGAGATCAAAACCCTAAAAGGGAGAAACCTAGGTTGCATGATAATAATTAATAAAAGAATTAATTATTATATGCCTAAAGTTTAGCTTAAGTAAACAAGAGATAATAAGTGACTTAATAATTAAATCAAAATGATTTAATTAATACGTGAATTAATTTATTACTCTAACATTATCTTCTTTAGATGTCACCTCCAAAGATGCAGGGGAAATGAATAAACTAGTGAGGAACTTTATGTGGGATGGTCCTTCTCACCATCATTGTATCCCTTTGATGGCGTGGGACTTGGTCAAAAAATCCAAGGAGGAGAGAGGCGCGAGCACCTGAGACATCATGTTGCAAAAAAAAGCCCTTGGTGTGAAGCTAGTATGGAGAATGTTTAAAGACCAAAATTATTTGTGGAGTCAAGTCCTAAGACATGAGTATTTGGATGACATGTCCCCTGAACGTATTTTAACTATTGTTAACCCTCCATATGGTTCATCCTTTTGGAATTTTATATTGAGTTGCAGCCCGATATTATTACAAAACATTTTTCATGGAGGATAGGGAATGGTGAGATAGCCCCCTTTTGGCTTGATTCATGGAATGGTTTCACGCCATTGGTTAACATAGAAGACACTTGATGCAGAGTCAATACTCTGGAACATTACTAGAGGGACAATCAACTCTAGGGTCTCAAAGAGGACTTTGAACACCATATAGGTTTCTATCAATCCACTGATTTATTCTAAAAATTCTCCATATGCCTATTAGCATGTCAGTGTTCCCAAAAGGAGATACTTGGTCCTAAGCACCCAAATCCACTATAATTTGAGTGGAACTTCAAAAGTCTTGGAAAACCTCTTAACATGAATGAAAAAGCATGTCTAAACCATTCATTTTGTTTCCCCAATGTATTNCTAAAAATTCTCCATATGCCTATTAGCATGTCAGTGTTCCCAAAAGGAGATACTTGGTCCTAAGCACCCAAATCCACTATAATGTGAGTGGAACTTCAAAAGTCTTGGAAAACCTCTTAACATGAATGAAAAAGCATGTCTAAACCATTCATTTTGTTTCCCCAATGTATTGGGACAGACTTGCTTCACAACTCCACTAAACTCCTCGTAGCCCTGTGAACCCAGATTTCCTTAATTAGTTTATCATCTCACCACACACCCTGATAAAAAATATATATAGATTTAGATACCCAATATGGACCTCCTACATATCTCACAATGGAATATTTCAAACCCAATTCCAAGACATTTAAACTTGCAAAATTCCAGTGACCTACAAAGGGCTAATTAGGTCCATTTAACAAAGGAACTACCCTTTACCTTTAACATTTTAAAAAAAAAACACTTATAGGAGTCAGGGAACCCCAAAAAAATCTAAATATAGATCTATACCTTCTAGCTTGATACCCATTAAAAGTTATAAACATAAAACCAGTAATTTCTAGGTGGCCACATGAGGATGTCCACCTAGGGCATCAATTCTCTCACTCCTCCCTGCATGAAAACAAAAATGGAAAGGAGAATATTAAAATACATTGGAAGATTTTGAATTTTGCCAAGGGTTGATGAAAACCAATGGTGGGAATTGAAACTGTTGGTACTCATTTTTGTGAGTGCCATTTTAAGCTTTTTGCAGAGCTTTAGGCTCTTTCATGGCGGAATTCTAGAGTTTGCAGAGGGTTTCTTGTATTTTTTCATTGCGCAAAGGTTGCAGAGGGATGAGGAAGTCCAAATTTTTTTCTGCACTTGGGTCATTTTTGCATGATCATGTAGCATGGAGGTGGTCAAAGTTTTTTATGTTTGTTCTTCTTTGTGTTTTGTTAAGGAAACACTCTTGTTCATTTATCCCATTCTGGCGGTGCTATGAATTAACCTAATGTTTTTATATCATAACCCACAGAGGTTAAGTGTCAAAAGGAATGTGGCATTTTGGCCAGCATTTTGAGGTCAAGCGGTTAAGTGGTGGTTAGCGGCGACCAGCTGGCAGGCAGGGAGGCAATTTTGTGGGCCCATATGGACATGACGTGGCAGAAGGTTCCAAGGGGTGACAGGTGTCAGCACAATGTTATGGCACGATCAGAGTCACGGAAGGTCTTGTTAGATCACGTGATGGTGCAAGTGCTTACATGTGACAGACTGATAGGTGGTGTGGCCAAGTAGGATGGTGAGGTGGCAGAGGTCCCAGCAAATCAGGTGGTGCCATGTGGCACAGACAACGAGATAAATGGTAGGACCAAAAAACTAGGAGGTGACACAAGGAAAATGATAGGACCCAGCCAGAGGTAAAGTGATGTTAAGGGATAGACAGATTAGGAAGGATCCATAATTTGTCTCCATTGCGCGAAGGAAAGACACAGGGAAGATATGCATTATGCGATGGCAAGATCTTGCCACGCGTCCAGGTCGGTGGTAAGGAGTGTGGGGCCTATGAAGAAAGGTAAGGGACTGGTGATTCTAAGGCCTAATGGGGAGGTGCCACATGGAGTTCAATGGAAGTTAACCAGGCTCAAGTAATCTTTTTTACTTGATGCCTAGGTGATTAAGAGGAAGATTAATGACCGTGTTTTAATGTGAAGATAGGGTTTTATCTCAGTCGTTGGATAAAGTTTTTGCACCATGGTGACCGTTATAATGATTTTCATTTGAATATTTAAATATATCCAAAGGGTTTCTAGTCTTATGGCGGTTCATTCTGGTCACAAGGGCAGATATTTTGAGGGGATTGGTTGTTGATCTATATTTAATGGTCAAGTTAATGCTTTTAGACAGGTGGTGATACAGATCATATTTATTTTTGGATCTTTTGAAGAAAGATCAGTTTCACGAATATCGGAGCTTGTTTGAAATATTAATTTAATGTTTACATTTTCTCAATCAGAGGATAACCCACCTAATATTTTGATGTCAAATGCTTCCATTTTAAATTTCACGAAGATCAGAGCTCATTTGAAATATTATTTGAGGAAAGAGGGTCAGTGCAAAGTCTAATTTCATGGAGGGACTGATGTCAATTGGAGATCTATTTTAGGGTTTCCCTCTTCTATTTATGCCTTTCTCTTCTTTTTTGTTAGGGTTTTTTTTTCTCTACAAGAAGTTAGAGCAAGTTCCAACTGTGGCTCCTCTGTAAATATTTTTGCCTTTTCTCTTCATATAGGGTGTTCTTAGTTTCTTTTTGGTCCCAGAGAAGGACATCATTGCAATAGAAAGTTTTATGAATGAAATTCCAGTGCAGTTTTTTTGTTATCAAGTTGTCTCCATTTTATTTTTGAATCATAGAGACTAAGGCATCAAGGGTGTTTTGGTTTTGTCCATTGTTGATCAGCAATGGATTCATTTAAAGGATGGCTATTATTTAGGATTTGTATTCATATATGTATGAGTTGGGGTATCAAGGGTATGTCAACTTGTCTTTCAGTGGATGTTGATTAATGTATTGTCTATTCCAGGGTCTCTTCCAAGGGGAGAGTTAAATACTTTGAGTAGGTAATTGCATGTTTGAATACACAGGTTGATTCACAAGTAGAGCTTGATTAATGGGGCTATGTTTGATGTAAGGCATTAGACATATTAGACTATGATGTCTTCTTTATTCATAATCTTCTTTGCAATGTTATGTTTGACTTTGTTGCCCATTGGATAAGGCACCGATCTATGAGAGATCTGGGGTATTTCAGGGATCCATTAATCAAATCATAAATGAAAATAATTTCCCTTTCATGTTGATAGGATTTAGGATAGTTATAGTTTTACATACTCTATGCAAGTGGGATATTGCATGATATTTGGTAAAACATTAAGGTTCATGTTACATAAAGGTTTGAAAGATATTCCATAGTTATGTATATGCAAGCTATTGTTTGTCACAAAGGAGTAATGTGTGTGCAGATTAGGTAGTGCCCACCTGAGTGATGTGGAGCTCATAGCGAAGGAGGTCTTTGAACCTTATCAATGTTAGCTTTCTCTTGTCTCCTTTCTGCTGAGGATGTTGTATTTGTGTCCTAGGTTTGTAATCCCACAGCCTGGTCTCAAAATCTCATCTAGGAAAGGAGAGTGCAAGAAAAATAACTAACAAAAATGGTGAATCTGCTGGGGAAAGAGATATAAAACCTTATTTTAATCTCTGGTACAAAATGTTAAATCCAATATTTAGATAGAGATAATCAATCCAAGAGTCAACAACAACATATAAACTCTTTTGGGGATAAGAGAGCTTTGTTCTTTGTTTAGTCAAAATCAATCCCAGAGTGATATGGTTGTTATAGTCATATGTTACAAAGAAGTATTCCTCTTACTCAAAGTGAGCCAAGGTTTGTTTGGTTTTTCATTGCAACAGTGTCTGAAAGTCCAAGTTCTTCAAAGATATATTTATACTATCTCACAAAGTGGTGAGTGGCGACTCTGATTTCTCTGATTTGCTCCAGTGTGCATGATTGAAGAAAGGCTGCAGAGGAACAAGAAGGTGGACTTGCAATGGTGATCAAGCAGATGTTTGGGCTCTTATGACTAAAGAGTAGTCAAGGGAGGAATCTATATGAGACCTTATTATATGGGTGTGCTGAGATTTTTTTGGTTCTGAAGAAGGTCGGAGTGGGGTGAAGAGATCTCAGCTAATTCAAATTTGTCCTCTGTAAAGAGGTGGCGACTCTACCAAAGTTTTGAAATGTGATTTAAAGGTGACTTTAGATCTCTATTTTTTGAAGCTACTACAATACATCCAGGTATTTTATTTGTAAAAGTTATAAAATTCTTCCTTATTAAGTGGTCGAAGCACTAAAACAAGGAACAAGGTGTTGTAAGAGGTTTGCATACTCTAAGTTTAGAGTTGCATTTTGCAAAATCATGTGGGAGCATGTATTAGTTGAAAAATGGAGGACATAGAGGTTAGAGATTCTGTTATGTCCAATTGTGGAGGATCTATGTCAGATCTTGAAGAGGTTCTTGCAGACAATAAAATTTTACAACAAGACTTGCAAGAACAAGTTATTTTGTTACTAAGGAAGAACATGAGACCAATGGTGGGAGAATATCCTCTCCTTTTCTATATGAGGTTTTCTGTTGCATTAAAGGAGTATATTATTCCTTTCTATCATTGGGAGTTTGTTTGGGCTAGTTTATTTATGGAAATTTTTTAATCCTGAATCAATCTATTCCAGTCTCCTTGAGGGTAGAATATGTTGTGTCTGCTAGGAAATGGATAGAAAATGTTGAAAATCTCAAGTTTGAGATTGCACATGAGGTTGTACTTAGTGATACTGTTTCTGAGAATGATGAAAACCAAAAGAATGGAGATGAGTCCAGTGGGGATGATGTCTCTTGCAATCATCTTAGTTATGTTTTTTCTTAGAAAGGAGTAAAGGATAGACATGGTGAGAGTGATGGATATAAAAGTGATGTTGATGGTTCTATAAGGGGTGATCTCTCTTATGAAACTAATTGTTACTCTCAGTGTGTAATAGTAAATACCTATGATAAACAAGAAGACCATATTAATGAATATGTAGGTTTTTTTTATAGTAATTCAAATGAGCTTCAGGGTATTGATGAAGGGATGTGCATTCCTTTATTAGGTTATGATGAATACAGTGTTTTTTAAGTTTTAAATCACAAAGGTGATCCTTATCAGTATAAGGAAGAGGATATGTGTGGTCAGCAAGAAAACAATGATGGTCTAAATGAAAATTATTCTCCTGAATGCATATTAGAAATGGATGAAAGAGATGGCAGTGGCTCATTTCATAGTGAACAGATTTCAGATTTCCTGACTTGTGAATATCTCAGATGTTGAGGGAGGGATAGCTCTGAGTTATTACATCTAGCACACATTGATTTTGATAGAGAGTATGAATTAGGTGGTTCTGATTTTGATATGTGTGTTTATGATTCCCTTGTACTTCTATGTCAATAGGCCACAACAAAATTGAATATGATAGAGCAGATGATGAAAGCATCAATGCATTTTCAGGCTCAAAGGATGGTGAATTTCCTGGCATGATGTTGATTACTGATTGGGATTATTATGAGGATTGTGAGTCTATCTCAGATTATGAATCATCTATTGAACCATTTTAGAATGGTCTTTCAATTTCTCAATGTGTGTAGATACCTATTGAATATGTGGATTAGTGCTCTCCCTCCAATAGACTAGATGATTGTTTGCATAAGGTATATAACTTACAAGCAAATTCCTTAGGGAACTCTGATTTAGGTATGCAAAACAGTGACAAAATAAATTTTGATGAATCCAGTTGTGAGATAGAAAATGATTGTGTTTTTTTTCAGTTGGAGGATGTTTTCTATAAGTGTGACAATGCAAGCAAAAATGAAAAGTGCTCTAAGGTTCCTGATTTTTTTTATAAGCATGATTGGCATTGGTCACATAATGATCAGTATTTTCAGATAAGGCCTAATTTACAATTGTTAAATAAAGGAAGAGATATTGAAGATGTGTTCTATAAGTTGTTGAATGATATCAACATATCTAATCATTCATATGACAACTATGTTTTTGGCTTGTTTCCAGTGCAGGGAGTAGAAAACTTTGTTTTTTCCTAAGGCAAGTTGAAACAGAACTTTGTTGATGGCATAGGGCCATTAGTCCTGGTTTGATTTCTTCAAATCAGAGAAAAGAGGTACAGAGATAATATGACTCTGTTAACCAATGTATATTTCTAAAAAAATTCCTATTTTTTCCTTCTTTAGGCCTTTTTCCTGTTGGGTTTCATTTTTGTCTTAGTCTGCTTGTCCCAGAGTGTTGGTTTTCTAGTGTTGAACTTGCGTTCAACCTTCCTTAGTTGGATCCACTATTGGTACTCATTTATGTGAGTACCATTTTAAGATTTTTGTAGAGCTTTAGGCACTTTCATGGTGGAAAGTTTGCAGAGGGTTTCTTGTCTTTGTTCATTGTGCAAAGGTTGCATAGCGATGAGGAAGTTCAGTTTTTGTTGCCCTTGGGTTTTTTTTGCGCAATCATGTAGCATGGAGGTAGTCAGAGTTCACTGTGTTTGTTCTTCTCTATGTTGTGTTAAGGAAACGCTCATGTTTATTTATCCCACATTTGTGGTACTACAAATTAGCCTAATTTTTTATATCCTAACCCATAGAGGTTAAGTTTTGAAAGGCATGCATCTTTTTGGCCAACAGTTCGAGGTCAAACAGTTAAGTGGTAGTTAGCGGCGGCCAGCTGGCGGGCAGGGACGCAATTTTTTTGGCCCGTATAGAGATGACGTGGAAAAAGGTTTTGGGGGGTGACAAGTGTTGGCATGAAATTATGGTGTAATCTGAGTCATGATAAGTCTAGTCAGATCACGTGATGGTGTGGGTGCTGACATGTGGAAAATTGATAGGTGGTGGGGCCAATTAGGATGGTGAGGTGGTTGAGGTCTTAGTGAATCAGGTGGTGCCATGTGGCACAAATGGTGAGATAAATGGTGGGACCAAAAAACCATGAGGTGACATGTGGACAATGACGGGACCCAACCAGAGGTAAAGTGATGTTAAGGGAAAATTAGAATAGGAAGGATCCAGCGGTTGTCGTCATCGTGCGAAGGAAAGACGCAGAGAAGATATGAATCGCATGATGGCGAGATCTTGCCACGCTTCTAGGTTGGTGGTAAGGAGTGTGGGGCCTATTCAGAAAGGTAAGGGATAGGTGGTTCTAAGGCCCAATGTGAAGGTGCCATGTGGAGGTCAATGGAAGTTTACCGGGCTCAAGTAATCTTTTTTACTTTATGCCCAGGTGATTAAGAGGAACATTAACGACCATGTTTTAACGTGAAGACACGGTTTTATCTTGGTCGTTGGATAATATTTTTGCACCATGGTGACTGTTATAACGAGTTGCATTTGAATATTTAAATATTTCCAAAGGGTTTTAAGTCTTATGGAAATTCATTCTGGTCATAGGGGAAGATATTTTGAGTGGATTGGTGGTTGATCTATATTTAATGGCTGATTTTATGCTTTTAGATAGGTGGTGATACATATCAGTTTTGTTTTTGGATCTTTTGAAGAAAGATCAGTCATTTGGAGGAAAGAGGGTCGGTGTAAAGTCTAATTTCATGGAGGGACAAATGTTAATTGGAGATCTATTTTAGGGTTTCCCTCTTCTATTTATGCCTTTCTCTTCTCTATTGTTAGGTTTCACGTTTCTATGCAAGAATTCAAAATAGGTTCCAAGTGTGGTTCCTCTATAAATATTTATGCCTTTTCTCTTCATACAGGGTGTTCTCAGTTACTTTCTGGTCACAGAGAAGGACATCATTGTAATAGAAAGTTTTATGAATGAAATTTCACTGTATTTGTTTTGTTATCAAGTTGTCTCCATTTGATTTTTGAATCATAGAGACTAAGGCATCAAGGGTGTTTTAGTTTTATCCATTGTTGATCAGCAATGGAGTCATTTAAAGGATGGCTATGATTTAGGATTTGTCTTCGGATATGTATGAGTTGGGGTATCAAGGGTATGTCAACGTGTCTTTTAGTGGATGTTGATTAATGTATTGTCTATTCCAGGGTCTCTTCCAAGGGGAGAGTTAAATACTTTGAGTAGGTAATTTCATGTTTGAATACATAGGTGGATTCACAAGTAGATCTTGATTAATGGGTGTATGTTTGATGTAAGGCATTATACATATTAGACTATGTTATCTTCTTTATTCATAATCTTCTTTGCAATGTTATGTTTGACTATGTTGCACATTGGATAAGGAACTGGTCTGTGAGAGATCTAGGGTATTTCAGGGATCCATTAATCAAATCAAAAATGAAAATCATTTCCCTTTCATGTTAATAGGAGTTAGGATAGTTCTAGTTTTCAGAGATATTGTATGCAAGTGGGATATTGCATGAGATTTGGTAAAACACTAAGGTACATGTTACCTAAAGGTTTGAAATCTATTCCACAGTTATGTCTCTACAAGCTATTATTTTTCACAAAGGATTTATGTTTGTGCAGATTAGGTAGTGCCCACCTGAGTGATGTGGAGCTCAAAGTGAAGGAGGTCTTTGAACCTTATCAATGTTAGCTTTCTCTTGTCTCCTTTCTGTTGAGGATGTTGTGTTTGTGTCCTAGGTTTGTAATCCCACAGCATGGTCTCAAAATCTTATTTAGTGAAGGATAGTGCAAGAAAAAGAACTAATAGAAACTACATCCATTTCAAAAACAACCCTAGCTAAACCTGCTTTAACAGATCAATCTGCACAAAAACTTGATTTTCTCACAAAACGTAGAACTCCATATGTTCAGAGTAGATGAAAATGAAAGGAAACAAGATTTCCTATCAAAATAAATAGGTTTTACTTCAATATCAATCCATGCATGCATGTGGGAAATCTTTGTTCTCAAAAATTACAATAAAACTATGATATTTCAAAAATTGTCTTCTCTTTTACAATCACTCAAAGCTTATCTACCATCCTTTCCTCACCTCTCTAACTTCTTACCTTCAAGGGACCTTTAAATTCCAAAGATCCATTAGTTTTCACCAAAAAACTATTTGACTTCCAACCTTTTGCAAAAAAACAAGAAAAGTTGTTGAACAACAACTTCTCAAAATAGCAAGAAAAGATGCTAAAGACAAAAATCAAACTTTTGAAGATGTTAACACCCATCCAAAGCTTGAATGTCGACACTAACATGAAAAATAACTATAAAAACCCAAAACTAAAACAAAAATTTAATAATTTGGTTATGTAACCAAGATGGCTTATAATATTTCCAAACAAGGATATGCCACAACATGGATTAGGACGTATTACACACAAACACAACATTTGAGAAAGAAAACTAAAGGTTCCACAAGTTTTTTTATTCTTCCTTGTCCTTGATTTTGGTGAGTTCCTTTGCACCATACTCCACTGATGAAGAAATCCCATGTCCACTTGAGATGAGATGTTGGAGTGAAGAGCCCTGATTGGAAATCTAATGTTCATAAAGACATATTGCCTCTGATTTAGTTTGTCCTTTGTATTTGACTAAGTAGTCTTTGTATTCTCTCCTTATGGTCTTCTTACTCTAGTGTCTAACACCTTCTCAAGTTGGGGTGGTACTGCTTTAGGGAACGTCTTAAGATCTTCTATCACTTCTTCTTGTTGTACATCAACTGTAGTAGATTCTCCTTTATATGGTGTCAAATCACATACATTAAAAATGGGTGAGATACCAAGGTCTACTGGTAACTTGATCTTGTATGCATTCTTCCCTTACTTTTCCAAAACTTGACATGGTCCAACCTTCTTGGGTAATATCTTAGTGTGCTTGACCTTTGGTAGCCTCGCCTTCTTGAGGAATGCCAAAACTAGTTCTCCTACTTCAATTGTAAATTCTCTCCTCTTTTGATCTGCTTGGTGTTTGTATCTTTGTGTAGTATTTTGTAGTTGAGACTTAGCTTGATCATGAACCTCCTTAATAGTTGTAGTAAAGTTCTCTCCATCTGCACTAATTGGTTTAGAATTAGGAAGTTCTCTTGATTCAAGCACTCCCCTTAGATTCATCCCATAAGCAATCTGAAAAGGTGACTTGTTGGTACCTCTATTGACTGTGTCATTGTATGAAAATTTATCTTGAGCAAGTATTGAATCCCATTTCTCTCCATGTTGTCTTGTGATTCACCTCAAAATATTCCCTAATGACCTATTAAAAACTTATGTTTGCCCATCCATTTGTGGATAATAGGCTGATGAAAATGATAGGTTTGTCCCTAGTTTCTTCCACAAAGTTCTCCAAAAATTACCAACAAACTTAACATATCTATCTGACACAATTTTTAAAGGCAGTCCATGAATTCATACTATCAAAAAGTATTTGCAATGTAGGATGCATCACTAGTGGACTTACATGGTAATAAATGTACCATTTTACTAAACCTATCCACAACAAAAAAAAAACACTATCAAATGCCCTTTGGGTCTTGGGAAATCCCATGAAAAAACCCATACTTACATTCTCCCATGGTCTTGATGGAATGGGTAAAGGTTGGTATAAACCTACATTTGTACTTCTTCCTTTGGCTTTCTGACAAATAGAACATGTCTCAACAAACATCCTAACATCTACTTGTAACTTTTGCCAAAAGTAGTGTCTTCTCACTAGCTCCAATGTCTTATCTAATCCAAAATGACTAGATATAGAACCACTGCGCTTTTCTTTAATGATATTGGTTCTCATGGAACACTTTGGGATGCATAGTTGTCCTCCCTTAAAGATAAGTCATTCTTATATCAAATAATCAGAAATTCACAATTGTATCTGTCATTCAAATTAAGGCATACCTAATATACTTCTCCAAAGTGTGCATCTAATATATACATGTCCTTCATTGCATCAATTCCAACACTATTCATTTGGATCTCTGAAATAGTAAGCACTCTCCTACTTAGTGCATCTGCAAATTTTTTTGCAACTCCCTTTTTGTGCTTGATAGAAAAGGTGTAGGCTTGTAAGGTTTCCACCCACTTCATGTGCCTATGGTTCAACTTGTCTTGTCTATTGATGAAACTTAAGGCCTGGTTATCTATATAGACAATGAATTCTTTGGGTAACAAATAGTGTCTCCACTTCTTGAGGGATTGGACCAATGCATACATATCTAGATCATATGATGAATATCTCTTCTTGTCTTCATTTTTCTTTTCAATAAAAAATTTTATGGGTCTACCCTCTTGACTTAATACACCTCCTATGGCAACTAGGCTACCATCCTACTCAATTTGGAAAACTTTGTTAAAATCAGGGAATTCTAGGACCGGGTATTGGGCTACCTTTTTCTTAAGGAGTTCAAAGGCTTCATTAGCTTCTTTTGTCCAAAAAAACATACATTTTTGTCCCCCTTGATAGTATCTAGGATAGGTGCACAAATAATACTAAAACTCCTTATAAACTTTCTATAAAAAGTGGCTAATCCATGAAAGCTCCTGACTGCACAAATTGTCCTAGAAGTAGGCCATGAAATAATTGCATTTACGTTGCCTTGATCCATCTTGATAGTACCCTTGGAGATCACAAATCCAAGATATGTAAGTTCCTCTTGCATGAAAATTCACTTGTCCATGTTTATCTTCAACTTCTCCTCATGTAATCTCTTCAATACCATATCTATGTGTTTCAAATATTCTTCTCTTGTACCGTTGAAAATTAGAATGTCATCTACATAGACTATGACACATTTTCCTATGAAATCCTTAAGGACCTCATTCATGAGCCTCATAAATGTACTTGGGGCGTTAGATAACCCAAAAGGAATCACTTTCCACTCATGAAGCCCCTCATTGGTTTTAAAATTTGTCTTCCATTCATCCCCTGGCCTAATCCTTATTTGATGGTACCCACTCTTTAAATCAATTTTAGAAAAATATCTTGCACCCCCCAAACAATCAAGTAAGTCTTATATAATAGGCATTGGAAATATATACCTTATTGTGATCTTGTTGAGGGCTCTAGAATCAGTGCAAAGCCTCCAATTTCCTTCCTTATTTGGTGCCAAAATAGTAGGCACTATACATGGGCTTAGACTCTTTCCAATTAGACCAGATTCAAGCAACTCTTTTATTTTCTTTGTCATCTCCTCATTATGTTGTGGTGTCAGTTTGTAGGCTTTTTTGTTAGGTACTGTTGATCCTGGTATAAGATCTATACAGTGACTTATCTCCCTCATTGGTGGTAGACTCCTTGGCATATCGTCTGCAACTATACCCTAATATTTGTCCAGAATGGTGGCCAATTCTTCATCTAGCTTTGGTTTATTTTTCTCTGCATTTTCTACCTTCAAAACAGTCCTGTCATTGTTTGTAGATTCATTAGTTTCCTTCATCTCTATTGGAAAATAATCCACCTCATCCTTAAGCATTGGTATGAGTGTAAATAAAGGGTCATTCTCACCTTCTACTGCCTTCAAGAATTCATTATTACCCATCATCATTATCTTGACCTCTTTCCCTTTAGGCTCTTCTTGATTTATCTCTGCTAGTGGTAACAATTCAATTACTTTACCATGTTTATTTATGGTACAGGTGTTTTTAACTCCATCATGTTGGGATTTTAGGTCGTACTGTCATGGCCTTTTAAAAAGGTGGCATGCATCCATCTTCACCACATCAAACCAAGTGAAGATCACATCTCTATTTCATGCAGAGAAGGGGAAGTTTCTTCCCAAGGCGCAATGAATCTCACCACGTGGAATGTTAGGGGATTAAACACCCCTAAAAAACAACACTTGTTAAAGCGCACTATTAATATGATGGACTCCAACATTTTTCTTATTCAAGAAACTAAATTAAACAAAAAAGATATGAATAGGTTCTGCAGAAGATTACGGATATGGAAAGTAGAAAGTGTTGATGTCGAAGTTGCATTTGGAGGTTTGGTTCTACTTTGGGATCCTAGGAAAGTCGTGTTTGAAACTGTTATTAAGAAAGCTAACTGGATGGGGGGATGGGTTCATAGCATAAAGAGTTCTTTAAAATTATTTCTAATCAATATTTATGGTCCAATCACAACAACCAGTAAGAAGATTCTTTGGTGTGAGATTAGTAATTTTTGCAATATGAATAAAGACTAGAATTACATCTTGGGAGAGATTTCAATGCAATATTAGATATTAATGAGAAAAGAGGGGGTATACAAAGTGACTCACAATCACTCAAAGATTTCAGAGATTGGATCTTTAATAATAACATAATGGATATTAAAACTAACAATGGAATTATAACCTGGAACAATCATAGGGAAGGCACTAGCAACATTGCTGAAAGACTTGACAAATATCTTTTCCTAGGTGACCTTGGCTCTTTTAGTAGTTCTCTTTTAGAATCCATTCTTTCCACATCTGGATCTGGTCATTTCCCTATACAATTGGACATTCTAGAAGAGTGAAAATCATATAAGAATCCATTCAAATTTGAAAATATGTGGTTTCAAGACAATAGATTTCTAGACCTACTTGAATTATGGTGTAAGGAGGAATTTTTTGAAGGCTCTAAGATGTTATGTTTTGTTTCCAAGCTAAAGGCTTTAAAAATTAAAATATTGAATTGGAATAAAAGTCATTATAAAAACATTTTTGAAGAAAAATTTTAGATTGAGGAAAGCTTGCAAGAATTAAATGAGGAAGTTAATAAAAATAGAATGAATAATGATACATATCTTAAAGAAAAGGAATTGCTTTACAAATACGAAGAAGATTTATCCAAGGAAGAAACATTCTAGAGGCAAAAGTATAGAGAGAAGTGGTTGTTTGAAGGAGATAGGAATACAAAATTTTCCACAACAGCACAAAACATAGGAGAGGTGTCAATAAGATTCAGAAAATTAAGATTACTGGGGGTGATGTTATTGAAAACCCTAAAGTGTTAGCTGAAGAATTTGTTAAATTTTATCAAAACACACTAAACAATCGGGAGTCTTCAGATATAATTACCCAACAACAACTACTAAAAAATATCCCAAAAGTTATTTTGGAAGAACAGAATCAAGAGCTTAACCGAAGCTTCTCCTTAGAAGAGATTAAAATTGCACTCTTCCAATTACACCCTGAGAAAGCTTCAGGACCTTATGGGTTTCAAGATATTTTTTTCCAAACGTGTTGGCACTTTTTGGGAACAGAGTTGTGGGAAGCCATTGAATCTACCAAGAAATTTGGTAGATTACTAAAAGAAATAAACAATACTTTTATCACTTTAATACCTTAAAAAGTTAAAATAGAGGAATTAGGTGATTTCAGACTAATTTATCTTTGTAACACTATTTACAAATTTTTCTCTTTGCAACACTATTTACAAAATTTTAGCAAAAGCTCTAGCCAATAGGCTTTAATGTTTACTACCTATCATTATTTCAAAAGAGAAAATTGACTATGTACCAGGTAAATCAACATTCGATGGCATCATAATTGTGCAAGAAATTTTACACTCGGTTCAACAAAACAAGGAAGCTTGTATGTTAATCAAATTAGACATTCAAAAGGCATATGACAAGGTGGATTGGAGATTTCTTTGTAAATGTATGGAAGCATTGGGTTTTTCAAAACAATGGATTAACCTCATATTTAATTGTATATCAACTCCTAAAATTTCATTACTTCTCAATGGCACACCTAAAGGTTCTTTTGACATATCTAAAGGTTTAATAAAAGGTGATCCTATTTCACGCATTCTATTTATTTTGACAGAATATTTTGGGAGAGCTGTGAATATGACAAATCATGAAGGGATGATTTCTGGTATTGAGGTTATAGATGGTCTCCTCAACACAATTCACTAGTTTTTTGTAGATGATACACTACTCCCTTGTAAAATATCTACGATGGAAGCCATAAAATACAAAGAAATTTTGAATCAATAAATGAGAGCTTCTGGTTAAAGAGTTAATGCAAAAAAAACTAGATATTTTTTTCCTCAATACTGACACCAAATTAAAAGATGACATTTTCCATATTCTAGGCTTTAGAAAAGGGAAGTTTCCTTATAAATATCTAGGGATGACTCTTGATAAAGGAGGTAGGACCAATAAGCTATGAGATCCCCTTCTGAGGAAGCTAGATTTGAAAATGGAAAACTAGAAAGGGAGGTGGCTTACAAATGCAGGATGGGCCACAATGATTAAATTGGTACTTTATGCGGTACCTACATACCAAATTTCATGTATACCCCTATCACTTGGTGCAAAGGAAAAATTGGATAAGAAACTCGAGAAATTTTTCTGGCAAGGGGTGTGAGACAATAAAAAGATGGCACTCCTTATCTGGGAGAAAATATGACATCCATTAAAATATGGGGGGTTGGGAGCTAAGTTGGCTTGGATAATCTATCAGGAGCTTAAAAGGAAATGGGTTGAGATTTTCATCAACAAATATCTTCAAGAGGGCAATCCCATTAGTATTTTCTGCACAAAGAATCCCCTAAAGGATCCAAGGCTTGGAATTTTATCCTAGAGTATAGGGAGATCATTAGTAATAACTTGACTTGGGACATTGGATATGGTAGCTCTGCACTATTTTGGGAAGATTCATGGGATGGTTATGTGGCCATGAATGGCTTAATTAATCTATTCACAAAGGAGATATTATCTAATTATTGGGGTAGGAAAGTTAGTGATTATATTAAAATCCTGACTAGTGACCCTACTCTTGGGTGGAAGTGGAAATCATTGGAAGGTACTCCATTATCAATTTATGAGAAAATAGAACTTTAGCAGATTCTTAATTTGAGACAAGTTGTTATCAAGAATAAAGTAGACAAATTAATTTGGATGGTCTCTAAGATTGGGACCTACAAGGTGAAAGAAGGGTCTGAATCTTTGGTTAATTCCCAACATTGGCAAGAAATGTGCCTTTGCTAGGATAAAGCATGTCTGCCCAAAGTTGGAATGTTCCTTTGGGAAGCTCTACAAGGAAGGTTAAAAACATCATAATGGTTCAGGAAAATTGGTTATTATGGACCTTCAAGATGCCCTTTGTGTAAACATCAAGAAGAGTTGGTGGTTTATATTCTTCTAGGTTTTCTCTATGTGGAAAACTGTTTACATGACTGTCAAAAATTGAATTGAAAATCAACATTACCCAACAATGTAGTTGAGCACTTAAAAGCATGGCCTATTATAAATAAGATTAGCCTTTACCATATGCTATGGAAAATTTCTCCGTCTATAGTAGTATGGGAACTATGGAAGGAATGAAACTAGAGAATATTTTAAGGTAACGAGATGAGTGGTACATGTCTTGAAAATAAAATAGAAGCTATCATTGTGGAAACAATTAACAATAGACTAGGAAACAAGAATCATGTAGAAGGAATTTTCTCTTATTGGGACATCAGAATGAGGAAAAAGTTGCATGTGCTAATCATTCCTCCTTAATTTGGAAAGGGATGGAAGATAGTATTAAGAAAAGGGATACATGCAAATGGACGACTCCTGAATTCGAGTGGTTCAAACTTAATTTTGACAAGGCTTCAAGGGGGAATCTGGGTACTACTGGAATTGGTTGTATTGTCCACTTATGGGATTGGAGAAACAACTTGAATAATATTGTAGAAATGGACATGTTAGTAGAAGGACTACTATTGTGCAAAGATTTAGGAATCAAAAACTGGATATTGAAGGGGATTCACAAGTGGTAATTAATGCTCTTAGATCAAGCTCAACCCTGAACTGGAAATTGAATTCCAAATTAGAACGAGCTTTCGAACTATTGAAACACTTTAACCAAATCAAGTGCAACCATATATACCGAGAAGGTAATAAATTTGTTGATGAGCTTGCCAATATGGGAGCGGGTGGTATTTTTGTAGAGAAAATTAGGGATTTATAATGGAACCAAAGTTGAGTATATCAAATTCAACTTTGGTAGCATGAGCAGTTACAAAGACTATTTGAATTATAAGCAAATTATGATCCCTTATTGAATAATTTATTTTAACCCAATGTCCTATGCTCTTTTAAATTATTATCAAGTTACTTTTGACCTTGGGTAGATGTCTTTTGAGTATGATTTATTCCCTCAATGTTTGTCATCTAGATAAATATTTGTTGTGTTATATGTTTCTCCTATCCTTCAATTGTCTTTACTTTTTAGGTTTCATTTTGACTCTTCATTTTGTTGACATTACAATTAAATACATGGCCTCAACTTCCATCATAGAGATTTATAAATGTAGTAGTAATTAACTATATGGGTGTCTTCCCTTTTATGTCTTCCCATCCCTTTTTTTACTTTTCCTTAACTCGGTAGCGGTATTGATCTTATCTTGGCCCTTTTTCATGCTTGTTTAGTTGTGACTTATCTTTTACCTCGCTTCTATCTTATCTCACCTCCTAATTATCACCACTCACGAGCTTTCCATCATGTTAGCATACCTTTGGATTAATCCTGCTTCATTTTTTTATCACCTCCTCTCTGCTTTTTCAGCACGTTTTTCCAAAATTGACATTATAGACCTCTTATTTTGTATTTGTTAAGGAGATTGTGGGTGGACTGGAAACGTCTTGGAAGATGAAATTATTATTATTAAACGCGAGTAATGGTGATTGTTGTTAGGCTCATAGTTATGTATATAGGATAGTGGGATCCTATCTTCATAGTAGTTCCTTGCGTATTATGCAGTCTCATGATTCTATCTGTAATTGAGTTTTTTATCAGAATGAGTTTCGATTTTGTACATGTCGTACATGGTGACACATTGGGTAATCTTAAAATGAAAAGATAGCAATGGATGAATTAATTTAAGGACTCTAATGGGTGATTACTTAAATTATATGAAGAATGATATTGGGCCCTAATTTTAAGAACAAGATTAAGTAGAACAACGGTTTCTACAAATTGATAGTGTTATTATGGTTGGTTTCTGAATTTGGTTTTTCAAGCACCTCCCATAAATGGGTCTCGCACCTGAGTGTGCAATGGTTACGCCTTTTTTCTTATGTTAATTTATTTATGTTAAATGTCAATGGTGTGTCAAAAATTTGTATTTATAATTAGGAGGAATGTTAAATTGGAATTGAATTAGTTTTTGTTAGTTGCATTAAAGTAATTATACATTCAGTGGCAATATATATTGTGTATAATATCCCATGTATTGATGTTAAGTATTTGAATTTTAGATTGTAATTTGGTCAAATGTATTTGTAGAACATATTCCAAGTAATTTAAAAGCATAAATACAAATGATATAATGACGAGAGCAATTGAAAAATGTAAATGGAAATTGTGTAAATAAAATATATTCGAACAATCCAATTATATATCATTTTAGTAAACTTAGAACAATGTTCATTAAATTAAAAATAAATTTTACAATCAGTAGAATGGAAAAATACAAATTTACCAACAATGGTATGGTTTATTTATTGGTTAGCTGCAAATTTTTAAATTTGTAGTGAATGATAAATGGTGTATCCATTGTCGAGA
>MU226783.1:0-26054 GCA_018584345.1 Thuja plicata
ATATATGTTTCAAGAAAAGTGGCATGTTTCTTATTACTATCGTTCAAGAAAAGTTAGTAAAATCAATGTGTTAATTTCATATGAGAAATAGTTTAACTCCTAGATAAATTCTTTTACAAAGATTATGATTTAAATGTTTATGAAAGAAGGTTTAGGGAATATTGATGGAATTAATTGGTTAGTAATCAAAGGATAGCATATATATTTCTCTCTACAGAATTTTAAAGGTTGTGTGATAAGAGTTAGTACACTTAATGATCTTAAAATAATTATAAATGTACTATTAGGGAACCTTGGAAAGATTGTAAGTTAAATGATGTTTATGGATTGGTCATGCAAATCTTTTAAAGTTCAAAATTTTTCATAATTCGTTACTTAGGTTTTCATTTCTAAAGAGAATCTTTGTTCTCTTTCCTGGTTCCCTTGCGGGGCATGACACCTAACATGATTGTGTAGTTGAGACCCATATTGCATCTTGCATTCATATTGCACAATAATCTTCTCCCTAAGTTGCACTTAAGGGTGAGGAGTGTTGAAGTAAATATGGATTTATCCTATTTACCCATGCTTAAGATTACTTAAGCATTATCAAATTTTAATTATTAGTGCATTTGGTTTTGGTAGTTGGTTATCCACTAACTCTCTTTCCTTGCCTTTATAAGCATGACTTTGTAAAATATTTTTTGTATCTGAATATTTTTTATCAACATTAATAAAATAGCCTCATACTTCTCCCTATGTGTGGAGGTGGTTGTTTGCATATTATAATCCTTGATGATAATTTACACCAATATTTAGGGTGGGGTCCCATGGATGAAGACTAGCATGAGCTGCTTGATATTTTTTTAGGAATATTTTAAAGTAGTTGGTCCCATGAATCTTGTAGTCAAGTTCAACTTAAAAGTTTAAGCTTCAAAATTTAAAGAAGCTGGTGGTCTCATGAATAGAAAACTTTGTCATCTATACTTTGCGCAACAATAGAAACAAGTTAAAAAATGATTTTCTTTCTAAACTTATTTTTAATAAAAAATCTAAACATAGATGTTTGACAAATGATAATTCCCCCACCACCGTTCCCCCTCATTTGCACCCCCTTATTAGAAAGTATAAATGTCTACTTTCTAGAAATTTTTCAAAATAATCTTATAACAAAATTTTTTCTCATAATACCTCCTCTTCTTATAATACCTCTTCTTCTTTAAAAATATAGGCTTAAACCTCTATAAGACCTCACCCTTATAACCCTCTTATCTCTATTTTATTGCTAATGTATTAGTGCCCAAGCCTCACAATATATAGCACCATTCACCCCACTAACAATCTCAAAAGAATTTTATTTCTAATGTATTACTGCCCAAGCCTCACAATATATAGCACCATTAACCCCACTAACAATCTAAAAAGTTTTTTTTTAATTTTCCAATTCCACTATTTTACGATGGGTATAAAACTTCTCACTCTCTTTTGTTCTTTCAAATTTCACGTCTTCCACACCTATTTTGCAATGGTATAAAACATATTGTTCTCGTTGAATCTTTTTTCGTTCTGCTTGTTCCATCTGCAAGGAAATCAGGAAGGAATCACACCATCATCTACAGGTATTTGTTAACCTGCAACAACAGGAAGGGAAAGGGTCACCCCTGCAGTCAGCATACTTTGCCCCATTTCAATGCTTCTCAATAGCATATATATTCATTTAGCATTGAGAAGACGTAGCAGGAGAGGCTAAGCAAAGATGTTAGAGAAAATAGGATTACCAGCGAAGCCATCGATGCGAGGAAGAACATGGGTATTAGATGCTTCCCACTGTCAAGGTTGTTCGTCTCAATTTACCTTTTTCTATCGCAAGGTAAGATACATAGTCCCCACAATTTATTTTTTGTATATCTTTGATTTTTTGCGAGTACGAATTGAATCGTTGGGCGGATCGGTATATATTGATCTTGTAATTTGGGGAAAATCATTAAATAACTTCAGATGGGTGTGTGGGAAAACAGTGATTCAATGCAATCGAATTTAACCTTTTAGCTAAAGAAATTATGCGTACATCCGCACTATTAGTTTCCAGATCATGTCAGATTTGGTAAACTAAAAAATTAGGGCTATTAGATTTTCGATGAGGAAGATAGGACGCTTCCAATTTGAAGAGGAGAAAACTTGAAGTTTGTATCAATTGAGCTCAAATGTTTTTGAAAAGGGTTTCTTAAATTAGCACTCGGAACCCATTCCCTTTTCCCTGTGAAGAAATATTATTATATTTTAATTGATCCACCAATGAGTGTCCACCAAATTCCCCCTGAAACTACCATGTAGGGATGAGACCTTTTCCTGCTCCCATATCTTCTGCTGACTATATTTATATAATAACATAGTTGTATACTTGTTCACTTACTGTGTAACAATGATCTCAATGGTGTCCTGTATCTATATCCCATATCTTCAGGTGATTGTTATCTAACTGACCAAAAAAAATTACTTTCCACTGGTGGTTGTATTCGGTAAAATAGGTTTATCCTTATCTGAAACTTAAATTTCCCCAATTTTTTAAGACAACTTTTGGCTGGTCGTAAACATTATACAAAATTCAATTCATGTTGATGTTTATTGAGATTTTAATAGGTTGATTTTGATTTGAGCCGGTGAGACTTGGGATATAAATTCCGATCCCTGCTTAAGATGTTCATCTTCAATGCTTAGCATCATGTAAAATATCCAGGGCATGAACCTGTATGTGTAGAAACAGCTACCTATACTAATCTTCGAGAAGAGATACGCGTTAAAAATATCAACCGGCAATAAAACTTTACACAATGGTTTTAATGGAGAAAATCCTTTTGAGATAAAAACCCCTCTCTAAAATAGTTCAATACATTACTGAATAATCTTCAAAGTTACAATATATTTGTTGAGAAAGTCTTTGCAGGAGTTTCTCCAAGATACAACAAGAGTACTATTAGCAACATTTCGGCAGCATCTATGTACCTTTATACTCTTAACATACAAACTACTTTCCCAAAGCCTCATTATGTAGGCAAATACAATACAAGATACCATAGTTGGTATTGTATCTCAAGTGCCAATACCACGGGCTAAAACTTGATGCCAAAAAGGGTCACACAGACCCAAAAATAGCTCATTAAACTGGAGGCACAAACTCCCACACCCCTCACACATGTAGAACTTCCAAGAATAGTATGTAACTCCCGCATTGTAAGGAATCTATCATAATTCATCATAGGGTTATCATGTCTAAAGAAGCCTCCCCCAGAGAATTTGTCATAACATCCTTACAAGTAGGCCTTCCACAATGCACTACTAAGTGGACATCTTTTGACAACCAATAATTCATTTTTTTGTTCACTGACATGTAACTAAGGTGCCAACACAAAATCTCACACCCTTTTTTGGTGAAGCATAATTATATACATCATAAAAAATGCCAAATAATTGTGGAAAAATATTAAATAGTAAATAAATAAACTTAGAAAATTTGCAAGTTTGACACACCTAATTCCCCAATTGAATTTGTTGTCGGAGGCCAAGTGATTCCAATGAAACAGATTGAATCTAACTGCAGGAGGAATTGCCCTCTGCTACACATAATGTTAAAATGTCACCTCTTCTTACACAGAGAGAGGGTTTCCCCCATTTGATTAGAATTTAGAACTTTTGGAAGTGAAAGTCAGACAATCATTTGGATGTGGCCCAAACAAACATTTTGGTTGAACTTGGCATACTCCTTATGTGACAGTTTGAGTTGTTCTAAATAGCGAGTAAATGGCATGTTTTTTGCTCAGATCTCAAGAGATATGATGTCTACATAATCAAAATAAATTATTGAAAACTATGTTGCACAAAGAATCAGAAATAAGTTCATGGAAATTGCCGAAGCATAAGTTTTGAATTGGGATTGATAGGGGCAGGAAAAGTCAGAAACTTAGGGTGTACAGTGCTTCTAGAAGAAAAGACAAGACAAGATAAAGACAAATAGGTAATGAAATGGTCACAATAACAGCATCAGAAATGGTAGCGGAAACTTCATTAGGAAAGGAAAAAGCATGAAGAAACTCTTTCATCCACCAAGTCCCTCCCCATGAAAATATTAGTGTGTACTGTCTCCTTTTGGGATATACCTGATTGTTGCCCGAAAATTACAATTCCAACAATACAACTTATTTACAGAGTATTCTATAAATAAATGACATAATGGAAAGTAAATTTATAGAAATTATAATTCAAGCATAATAATCATAAATAGTCCCTATTGAAAACAAAGCATCTTAAATGCATTGGATTCATTTTATAGCATATTTCCAACAGCCAACCACATTAGGAATTTTATGTGAAAGCATGGTAGAACATCTAGAGACTGTCCCCCACAACTAAGCCCAAGAGCACAGGACAACCATCCAAGTCAATTTGACCCCATGGCCCACAAGCAAACCTTGGGGTGGGCTACTTAATTGAAGGATCTGGTACTGCTGCATTTCCCTACCCTTTTTCCTTACTAATCTTACCCTTTTTCCTTACTAATCTCGGATATGATTGCTTGTAGAAAAATCAAATGAATAATTACCAATCTTATAATTCTTGTTAGGATGCTTGGAGTCTATCTTCCTCAACCAAGCCCAAGGGCATAGAATGATGCTCTAAGTCATTCGGCCCCTTGGCCCACAAGAAAACCAACTTGGGGTGGGGTACTTGATGAGGGAAGACCAATATTGTTGCATCTTCCTAACATATTTATAAGTAAATAAATAGTAAATACAATAATATTGCTTACCAATCACTTACCTTAATATTTTAGATTATTGTACTTTTTCTGAGTTCTATTTGAATCAGACTTGATCGTTTGATTGTTGTTGAGTAATTAATTGATTGGATGAGTTCTGTTGATTGTATGATTTGATGTATTGTTGAGTGATGACTAAGTGATTGTTGATTAGATGATTGATGGTGTAATGAATGCTGGTTTGATATATATTTGTGAATGGTGATTGAATGATTGCTGATTTGATAGAGTGGTTTGCTGATTGACTGCCTGCTTGATTTGATAAGTGATGATTACTTTTGTGGATTCGTTAGAAATGATTGATAAGTGATCCTTGAATGCCTGCAAAAATATCTCCTTTATTTGTGAAAGGGTCACCACCTTTCATAAGAAATGAGTTACCACTCTCCATTGCTGCCTTTTGAAAATAATAAATTGTTTTCCAATTTGATCTCTCTTGGATCTCTTTCTCAAATGAAACCTTCTTTCCTTTATATCTTCCAATGTGAGGGAGATGTCATGCCTCCTCATCATGTCTACCCTTTGGCAAGAGGCACAACCTTTCAAAATTAGCACCCTTTGAAAGAGTACAACCCTTCATATTTTATGCCCTTTGAAAGAGAGACAACCTTTCACAATTCCTTGAAAGAGTACAACCCTTCATAGTTTCTGCCATTTGAAAGAGACACAACCTTTCACAATTAGCACTTTTTGAAAGAGTACAACCCTTCATAATTTCTGCCCTTTGAAGGAGTCACTTCCTTACTTCCTATTCCTTTCTTCTTTCGTTAATCCTTCCTTGATTCACATGCTCCATTTTTTCTTCCTTCCTCCATATTCCCTTTCAAATGAAGTTCTCTTCTCCCTTTTATATCTCATGTTTGAGGGAGTTACTACTTTTCATTTCATTCCTTTTGACCATCCATTAAGCTTAATTAAATTTTAATTATATCGTATTTTGATTTTATTCTTTTATATTCTTAATTTAGATTTTATTTCTATTTATTATTAAATCCTATGTCAAAAGGGGGACTTTACAATATGCTCTTTAGAATCAGATTCAGTTTACCTGGAAGCGTTTCCAGAGTTTCCATCAATTAAACAAAATTCCAGATATTTCTAACACCTGAAGAATTGGAAATATTGTCTGTGACAAGAAACAAGTACCCACCTTCCTGGTTTCTGAGATCCATTGATTGAATTATTTGAAATTCTTTTTTTAATTTTAAATTAACTTATTTGTTGGTGATATTTTGGCTGTCTTTCTTGTCCTTGACATTCTTACTTGGAGACGATCTTTTCTTTTTCTTGGTGTTATTTGATACATAGGCACGACTTTAATTTTAATGACCATTGCTTTGGGTTTAGCATCATTGTCGCAGATGTGGAGGCTTGTTCTGCAACAATTGTACACTGCAGAGGATGTATTTACGTGGCCAGGGAGATCAACCCGTAAGAATTTGTAATCCTTGCAAGGATCTTGAAGAAGCTGCACGGTTTACAGCACGTCAAGGACGCAAAAACCAAGCACCAAAAGGTTCACATTCCAATGTTATATTTCTTTTATTTTTCCACGTTGAAATTCTTGTGCAGTGTTAATATAAATAATAAAGTAATATAACAAGTAATTGACTTTATTTACATTCCTCTTTGACACTTTCCTCTGTTCCTGTCAAATTGACTTTCTATTCAAATTCTTCTCTGCTTAGTTTGTATATTGTCCATTGTTTTAGGTATCAAGTATGAGAATTGATTACTACATAGAATAAATTATCATTAACTTGGTGTGCTGAAAATGATGATTTGCAGTAGGAATTATTTTCTAAGGCAAGAATGTGATTGTGACAACTTTAGAAGCCTGCAAAAGGAATAAAAAGACATGAATAAAAAACATGAAGGAAATATCTTTGGTTGATGCAAGATTGCTCTTATTATCTTATACCTTGGTTGCTTGCATTATCATTAAAAAAAAACTAATTAACTTGCCTACCTTCCTTTGGCAAAGACCTTGAGTGTCTATCGTTAAGCCTGTAGGTCAGCTAATGTGAGATCTGATATGCAATATGATAATCTTCCGAATTCCTTCCTTGTAATGAAAAATAGCTACCTCTCCCTGTTGAGTTGATGGTCCTTTATAGAGAATAAAGATGCAGTATGTTGGTGCTGACCAAAAACATGGCACATTGCCCTAGTGTGGTAAGGATCATGGGTTCAGTAGCGAATGATTTCCTCTGTAATTGCTTCTTGAAACTTATGCATCCTTAAGGAAATTTGTAGACGACCCCTTCTTAGATGAGTGTGGCAAGATATATGCCTTGAAACTCAATGCAACCTCAACCATGAACCTCCTTGAGGTCAATAATCTTATAAATGACATTAGCATTTGGCATTAGAGTCAAATATGGTGGGTGTTACAGGTTGCGTTGCATTAATCTAGGACAAAATACTTTTGGAAAGACACGGCATTGTAGAATACACCTTCATGAATCTTTGATCTCAATTGAACGCCCTTTGATCGAAATAGAATTACTACTCAATAGAAACATTATCATCAATTCTGTGCTTAAAATTGAATCTTTGATCTCAATTGAACACCCTTTAATCGAAATAGAATTACTACTCAATAGAAACGTTATCATCAATTCTGTGCTTAAAATGATGACTTGCGGTAAGAATTAATTTAATGGTAAGGATTGACTGTGACAGCTCTAGAAACCTGCAAAAGACAAACAGGAAATGGTTTTGGTCGATCTAAGGTTTCTCTTACACCCTGCTCCTGCATCATTATCTGAAAAAGAAAATCAATCAACTTGCCGGCTTTACCATTGCAAAGCCTCAAGCATCTCTCATGTAGCATGTAGATCAGCTGATGTGGGATGTTTTCAAAGGAAATGGAGTTAGCTTCAACCACTGTTGTTATTCATTCCTAAAATGACATTTTATTTTATATCACGAGAAATCTTGCTTCAGTGAGCACCATTAAAGTCACCTTTCATCTAAAAATGCATTTTAAATTTTTAAAGTCGAAGAACAAATTAAAAGCCTCTAGCTGCCTTATTTTCAAACCATGAATGTCAAAACAAATCTCCTCTACAATGAGCATATTCATAAAAGACCCCAGAACATCTGTCGAGTAACAAAGTGTATTCTACACTAGTATTGCAAGTTTTCACTTCAGAAAATGTGCTCGATATTGTTTTTACTACGGTATTGAAGCTCGTTTTAGGAAGTCTATAAGTGCTGCCCATCTTTTGTAAAGGACTAACCTAAGTTGCCGATTCGGATTCGGGGACGGATTCGGGCTCGCGAATCCGGTTCGTGGATTCGTGAAAAAAAAAAATTGCCGTTTGGGTTCGTAGGGATTCGTGAGTGTGTATATATATATATATATATATATGTATGTATATATGCATTATATATAAAAATAATAAGAGAAGTATACATAATTCTAAAACATTATACATTCTAACATATCATTTCATAGTATGAATCTGTATACAGTATACTTGATCATTGATCTATGTTCACGATTCTAAAGAAAATCAGCACATTGAATTACTGAATTACAAAATGCAAATTCAAAATATAGTTCATAACTTCATTAAAATTTGAAACATGATTCAATGTTCATCAATCATGAAAATTTCTATGAAGCACTTGAAATATGTAATGATAGCATATCATTGATTTGCTTTCTATTGCTGTTAGATATATTTCTGGGGAGTGTGGCTGGGAGCTCTCAGTTCCGGTTAAATAATTTGGCTTGCTGTTTTTTAATGCGTGATCTCAGTATTTCCATGCTACGCCGAATTGAAGCTGTATGTTGTTCCAGGTCAGAGTTGGCAGGCTTTTTCTTCTTGACCTTTTGCTTGATGTGCTTATGAGTAATTGCAATGGCCAAGTCATTTGGAAACAGAGAGCGCCAAACTAATGCATGTAACAAGGTTGTCACAAATAGAGTTGAGACAGTTGTAGAAGATATGAAGGTGAGAACTAGTGCCAGGATTCTGGTGAAAGTGGTGTCTACTGAGTGAGAATATCTAATAGTAGCTATTGATGCTGCTGTCATTGGAAATGTGTATGCCCACCAGGCTACAGGGAACCTGCAAAACTATAAGCTTTTATTACAATATCTTAAAAAATATTGAAACAAAAAAAATTTGCAGGTACATTTTAAGTTTTGATTTAAAGCACGGACCCTGCCCAGATCCAGCACAGACCGGGTCGAGAATCCGGACCCGGACCCGGATCCAGGGTCCCAGACGCGAATCCGGTAACACAGGTACTAACTGGTTAGCCACCTATGTATACAAGCTGATAGTCATGGACACATTCTTATGTAGCCGTCTATTTTCTTTGGTCAAGAGCCTTGTATAGTTCTAACTTCTACCTTGTAATGAGCTATCCTACAAAATTGATATTGAGTTGGATCCTTACAATGCATATATATGATATAAATAATAATATATATCATAATGAGATGAAAGTTTCTATTGAACCAAAGATTTACATGTCCAAGTTGTCCAAGCCATGCACATGGTCATCTGTGGCTGTGAATCAATTCAAATAAAATTTACCTAAATGATTAATTTGTAATGCAAAATATTTTAACTCTCTTGAGCTGCAGTAGGACTGGGATGGACAATGTCCTGGGAAGTCCTAGTTACCAGATGCAAGTTCCAGCAATGACAATTGATGCTATGTGACAGTTCATTTTGCTATTTCATTTCTACCGTTTCACCCCTTCAGAATCAGCCTCAGGGGATGCAATGACTGCAAAGTGGGGCCATTCAGGCTCATGAAATACTACATACATTTAGTCCTGGAAAATAACATCTAAAATCTACTAGAGGTTATCTGCATTGTGGCCTTCCAATAATTTGCCTAAAATTTTTCAATGCTTAGAGTTAGTTTGTTGAATCTTTCTTGTGTTAGTTAAACAAATGGCTTATGCTTTGTATTGCAGGTGGCTCAAGAACATCTGCAAAATCTGATGATGAAGTATTACAACAGATCCTTGGCACTGATGGGAAACCTGAAAGCCCAACAGACATTAACTCCACTGGAGATGATCACTCAATTGCTGCAGCTGATGATTCAAATTCTATGTTGCAGGAAGGTGAGGACTCAAATCAGAAAGGAAAATTTGAGTTATCTGAAAGCAGCTCTCGGTATGGCACCATCCATGGTAATTTTGAGAAGGATTCCGCTACACCTGAAGAATTGCGGCAACAGGCCCAGGAGGAGAAGAAAAATTATCATCTTCTTAAGAAAGAAGGAAAGAATGAAGAAGCACTACAAGCATTCAAACGGGGCAAGGAGATTGAACGGCATGCTGAAGCTTTAGAGTTATCTTTGAGAAAAAGTCGTAGAAAGGCTGGTTCCTTTACGCTAGGCACTGCAGAGTTAAAGCAAGAAGAACTTGGAGATCCAGAAACGAAGGCTCCAGATACATCCAGGGATGGTGAGGAATTGGACTTGGCTATACAAGTTAAAAAAAAGAAATCAACAATACGAGGAAAGGATAAAAGTGATGACATATCTAGTGAACTAAAAGAGCTGGGATGGTCTGATGCTGATTTGCAGGAAGTAGACAGAAAACCAAGCAAGATGACACTGGATGGTGAATTGTCCAGTCTAATAAGGGAATCTCATAATTCTAAAGCAAACAGCCCCGGTATTGAATTTGCGAGCAGTATTGATCGGACACAGGTACTTGCACATAAAAAAAGGGCCCTTGCACTAAAGCGTGAAGGAAAGCTTGGAGAAGCAAAGGAAGAGCTGAAGAAAGCTAAAATCCTAGAAAAGCAACTGGAAGAACAAGAGATGATTGGGCAGGATGTAGAATCAGATGATGAGCTTGCTGCATTGATACGTGGCTTGGACAGTGATTCAAAAGGAGAAGCCTATTCATTGGGAGGCCTAGGTGTAAAGTTTGGAGAAGAGTCAATTTTTGATCCAAGCCATATTACAACCATGGCAGGTGAATTTGATGATGATGTTGGTATTGATGTGACTGATAATGATATCCATGATCCAGAAATTGCTGCAGCCTTGAGATCCATGGGTTGGCAAGAGGAGGATTCAGAACCACCATTGTCTGTGCCTGGGGCCAGTCTATACTATGAAAAGGATGCTGGGTCTTCAACACAATCTCTTGTAGATGCAAAATGCAATCCTCACCGTGATAGAGCTGCTTTACAGAAAGAAGTGTTATCCCTTAAGAGAGAAGCTCTCGCCCTAAAGCGTGCAGGTAATGCTGCTGAGGCAATGGAACAGTTACGGCAAGCTAAGATGCTTGAAAAAGAGCTGCAAAACATAACATCACACCACTCAGTGAATGACACTGATTTAAAGTATGAGGCTTCCAATCAAGTAGATACTCGAATACCAGGATCAGGAAATGTAGGTAAAAAGTTGCAGTTAGCAGAAAAAAATGTGAGTTTAATGAATTTACATGATGAAGATGGTGAGTCAATAGAGGTAACTGACGAAGATATGGGGGACCCTGAACTTGTCAAAGCGCTAAGAGAAGTGGGTTGGCAGGAAGCTGATCAAGAGAGTGTTTCGAGAAAAAAATCTGAAACTGTGCTATCTGGCCAAAATTCTTCAGTGACATCTCCATTCAAAATGTCAAAAACAAAAACAGAGCTTCAGAAGGAACTATTAGGCATTAAAAGGAAGGCCCTTTCCCTTAGACGGAATGGGAGAATTGACGAGGCTGATGCAGAGTTGAATAGAGGTAAATTATTAGAAAAGCAATTGGAAGAGATGGAAACTTTGGAGAAGACTCAAAATACGCAGGCAAGAATATTGTATGATAACTCTAAACCAAGTCGAAAAGGTAGAGGTAGTGATGTGAGGCTATCATCACTTATAGTGGAAGAGGATGACAAGTTGATTGAAGTAACTGAAGAAGATATGGTGGATCCTGAACTTTTCAAAGAGTTAAATGGTCTTGGATGGAAGGAAGCTGATCGAGAGAGAGTCTCAAGGAATTCTGAAAGTCAGAACATTCTATCAGCACAATCTGGTAATAAGTCATCATCAGCATCTCCGTTCCAGATGTCAAAGTCCAAAGCAGAGCTGCAGAAGGAACTATTAGGGCTTAAAAGGAAGGCTCTTGCTCTTAAACGTGAAGGGCGGCTTGAAGAGGCAGAGGCAGAGTTGAGTAAAGGAAAATTTTTAGAGAATCAATTAGAAGATATAGAAACAATACAGAAAAGTCAGAATACTCAAGCAAGTATCTCGCAAGACAATTCTAAACCAACCCAAAAAGGAAGAGTTAGTGACTCGACATCATTATCTTTTAAAGTGGATGAAGATGCTGAAAGAGTGAAAAGACAAGATGTGCATGACCCTTCCATGCTTGTAGAATTGAGGAGTACGAATCAGAGAAATGATAGTGACAAAGGCGATGGAATGAAAGTTTTGCCAACCTCTCATCAACCCCTTGATACAGGTCCATCTTCTTCACAGGCATCACTTGATCACTTAGGCCTCTCTGGTTTGGGCAGATTAAAAGAAAAAAAATGTTTAAAATTTGTTTTAAGTTTTGCTGTGCTTGAACATTTTGCATTAACAGAATTATATCAAAGACTTACCTCCCATAGTTTGATTGTTGATATGCATTGCAGTTCCTAAAGCTTTTACTGACGCAAGCAATGCTAGAGGACCGAAGACATTAGAAAACAATAGAACTTCTCGTACTGGCAAATGCGATGACATTCAAGATACATTCTTGCCAATTCATGTAAATGGAGAACCAAATAAAAATATTTCATCAGGTGAATATGGCCAAACTAGATTTTTCATTGATCTAGGTTTTACAATTATATGTTAGAGTATGTGGAAGATGCACTTACAACTGCCATTTGTCTTTGTGATTCAGAGAGCCGACCCCAAAATGTCATTGATTTGCTTACTGGTGACACATGGAAAACTCCTCCTTTGGAACAAGTAGTAAACTTGGTAAACAACAGGGATAATGAGCCAGCGAGTAATGCCATACCCAGCACAAGTGACATTTCCAAAGGGACAAGCATAACCAAAGTTCAGGTGAAGATTAACAGCGTTTCTGGTGGTAATGCAGAACAAAACATTCAACATGCCTCAGCTGCACACAAGGCAAAGGCTGTGATGCTGAATGCTACTGATGTTTCAAGCATGGCAAACTCCACTGAATGCAATGCAGAAACTACAGAGATTTCTGCATCTCCAATTGCTCTCGAAACTCAGGACTTGCAACAACAAATATTATCTCATAAGAGGAAGGCACTTGCACTGAAAAGAGAGGGCAAGTTAGCAGAGGCTAAGGAGGAGCTACATCTTGCTAAGTTACTAGAAAGGAAAAGAGAGCTTGAGGGCAATAGTGGTAGCCAAGTGTCATCATCATCTCCATCTTATACCGTCAATGCTTCTGAACAGATGATAAAACCACTAGAAGAGGCCATTCCCAATGTAGAGTCTTCTCAAACAGCTATGAAAATTGTTCCTGCTTTGTATTCTGATAGCACCCAGGTTTCATCCTTAGGTAGTGAAAATGATGTTTCCTCAAAGAAGCGACAAATCCATAAGCAAACCCCAACTAAAGATCGCCTAAAGTTGCAGCGGGAATCACTTGCACATAAAAGGCGTGCTCTTGCTTTGAGACGTGAAGGAAAAGTGGAAGAAGCTGAGGCTGAATTTGAGCTAGCAAAGTCTTTGGAGAGTCAGATGGATGAACTAGCTGGCAACAACTCACAAGCTCATCATTCCAGTGGTGGTATTGGCAGTGATGATGGGAGTCTAGTAGAGGATATTCTTGATCCCCATTTGTTGTCTGCCTTGAAAGGAATTGGCTGGAAAGAGAGTGATATCTTTAGCCAGGTGCCAGCTAAAGGACTCGATGCCAAAAACAAAGGGCACGAATCTGTATCTAACTCTGTTCGTAGTAACTTTGGAAATGAGGCTCCACAAGTAAATGTGGAACAAACTTTAGGTTTAAAAGAAGAAAGGGCTCATCTTGAAGAAAAAATAAAAACAGAAAAATTGAGGGCACTTAATTTGAAACGAGCTGGTAAACAAGCTGAGGCGTTAGACGCACTTCGTGGAGCAAAGCAGCTTGAGAAGAAGCTACAGTCATTAGCTGCTTAAAGCTCTTCTATACTTGAATCTCAAAAACTTCTAAAGTGTCGAAGTCTGAATATCATGTACTCTTCTGAATGAGCTGCTTAAAGCTCTTCTATGCTTGGAGCTCTTCTATAAATGGATCTCCAAAACTTCTAAAATGTCGAAGTCTGAATATCATGTACTCTTCTGAACCCATGTGGCCTGTGTGAGACATGCATGATCTGGCATATAATTCCATACTGCTTCTTTTCACATCACATTATGTAATCATGCAATGTGTTTATTTGAAGAGACAATGAGAACCACGATCAAAATTAAGAATATGAATTCTCAACAGGATTCTATGTTTTGGTAGAGCCAAGGTGTAATCCGGCCATGGGCACAAAGGAAGGATCACACTTTGAGAATCATTTTTAAGTAAAGAACCTTGCCGATTGTGACTTGTGAGGGTGGGGAATGGTGCAGGGAATTTGGCCTTTTTGCATGGGTTTGAACTCCAAACAAACTTATTGCCTAAAGATTGACTTCATCTTGATTTTGTGGAGAAATGAATATGTAATTACAAAATAGGAGATTTATCTCAACATGTGTTGAAATGTTTCTTGTACCTTCATCAAACTAAGTGAAACTAAAAGTGTGGTTTGCCTACAAGTCATTTTTTCTTGATTTTCTGACGAGTTATGCTTAATGTGGCCTTTCCATCGTTTGTATGGTATGTTCATCATCGTCAATCAAGCATTTGCAAACTTTGAATTTGATTTGAACTTTATATATTGCTAGACGGTGTACCGTCCCTCACTTTTATGAGTATGAATGGGCAGCGAAGCCTTATAAAACTCCAATGATTGCTCATTTTTTTTGTCTTTCAGGGTTATGCATTTGCTAGGGAACTCTATGTAGCATATGTGAATGGTGGGCTTGGACAGTATGTGTACATATTGCATTTGTGCATTTACAAACCACGTTGCAACAATTTATCCAACAAGTAAACAAATGGATGGAAGTGTCATAATGAGTTCAATCTCTCCAGCAACAATTTTATCCAATGCACATGTTATTTGAAAAATAGTTCTCTACGCTAGTCAATTCTGAGACTTGCAATTCTCTACTGGATTCAGAACAAAACACTGGATTTTGAGTGTTTGAAAACTACAAGAGCATATGGTTGAATTCAATTATCAATATGAATTATGACTAAAGAAGGCTTTTTAGTTTATCTTATTTGAAAGAACTGAAATAGTGATGTTAAAAATTCATATATATAACGTATCATGATATTTAGACATGACTGATTTCAAATTTTAAAAATACAAAGAAATCCTCAAGATAAACGCAAGAAATGGGTGATGAAATACTAGTAGAGCCTATATTTTGCTTTGATTGCATATCTGTACATGAGGAAAAAATTCCCGATTAAGGCTATTCTTATGGGTGGCAAGTAACGATTGTATAAAAGATCTAACTAGGGGATTGCCGAATGAGCGCTCCAGTACTTATTACTGATATCAACGTAAAAATTCGGAAATTTATCAAATATAAAGGAGTCATAAATATATATTTCCTTTTTTCGGAATAAGCTTAGGTTGAGATGGGTCAGAGTATAATCATGCTTTTGTCTTTTATCTTCACCGCAAAATTTGTTTTTTTAAAAACAAAATTAGATTCTTTAGTTTTTTTTTTAAACTTGATGAATCAGTAATTGCGAATTGAAATATAATTTTTTTTAGAGTTATTTCTTAAAACATGCTAGCTTAATTTTGAGAATGCTTTGGTGAAATCCTTATATTTTAAATCCATGATAATTGGGTTGTTCTCTATTCATTGATTAGTGTATAAGATGGTGCATTTTAATCCATGATAATTGGGTTGTTCTCTATTCATTTATTAGTGTATAAGATGGTGCATTTTACGTAGAAGTTGTTAAATGATATTTTCTTATCTCAATCTTATCATCACTTGATCTCTAAATCTATTGTTCAATCTTCTAGTTGACGTTTGAAAATGCATAGCCAATCTAAATCATTTTTGGGCTTGTTAGTGTGAGCTCAAAATTTAAAATTTGAATTTCAAACTTTATTGCCTTTTAAAACTTGAATTCCAAACTTTATTGTTTTTTCTTCTAACCATTAAACTTAATAAAAAAAAATATTGTATAGAAGTTATTTAGGATTCTATTAAATATAGCTTTAATTGAATCACAAAAGTATAGAAAAGATTACAACCTCATTGAATAATCTTGGGAGCATACCAGATGCTTGTCCTGCACTTTCATTTATTATTGTTGAATCAATCCATCCATGGATAAGCTCTCCTCGTCCTCGTATCCTTGCTCCTTTTTTCTCTTCATTTTGTTTTCATCATCTTTTCCCTCTTCCTCCCCTTATTTCTTTTTGTTCCTCTTCTTCTTTGTCCTATTTCTTATCCCATTCCTCATCCTTCTCTTCCTCTTCTTCTTTCTTCGTCTTTCTCCTATATCTCTTCTTCATCCTCTTTTTCTTCTTCTCCCCCCTCTTCTTCCTATTTCTCTTGTTTCTCTTCTCCTCTTCCTCCTCTTCCTCTTGCATCCTTTCTCTTTCTCTTCCTCTTCCTCTTTGTCTTCTCCTTCTTACTCTTCCTCTTCCCTCCTCCCTTCTTTGCCTTTGTCCTTTTCTTTACATTCTTCCTCATCTTGCTTTTCTTGTTCCTCTTCCTTGTCTTTGTCTTCTTTTTCTTTCTCATCTTTATTTTCCTTATCATATTCTTCTTCCTCTTCCTCCCGCTCCTCTCCCTCCTCCTTCATACTCTTCTAGTCCTACCTTTCCTCCTTATTCTGCCTCTCCTCCTCCTCCTCCTCCCTCTTTTTCATCTTATCCTTCTCCTCCTCCTATTGCTCCTCTTCCCCCTCCCCCTCTCCTCCATTCCTCTTTATTTTTCTTCTCCTCTTCCTTGTTTTCCCTCTCTCTTCTCCTTCCCCTTCCTCCCCTTCCTCTTCTCTCCTCATCCACCTTCTCTAGTTATATTAGCTTTCCAATTCATATAATGTGCATTCTCTTAAGGATCCCACACAACTCTTGAAAGAAGCTATTTATTTAAGAATTTCATAGAAATTTTATTTTTTAGCCATACTATTATACCAACAAACTGATTTTGAAGATAACAAAGTTAGAACAAATCAAAATAATGATAACAGATTTCCACAATCCATGATGTTGCTGCCACGCATCTTGATAAGATCATGTGAGTTTTTGATGCTAAAAAAATCACACACAATCTTATCTAGAAGCATAGTAGTAAATCAAAACAAACTATTTTTTTTCTTCTTGTAACTCTTTTGTGTTTAGACCTCACTTTTTTGAAAAACATCTGCAAGAGACTTGCTATTTTACAAACTTCAGAGTGAATTTGGGGAAATATCTTTCACAGTAACTCCAAATTATTTCAAATGATCTCAAATATGGAATGCAGCTACTTCACTATGTCCTAAATCAATCCTCTGAATTTCAGAACAAAAAAATGTGCTTTACAACCCAACTTTGTTAAAAAAAAAGTTTTGTTTCTTGCCTTTAGATGCCTAGGCATGCTTTGATATCACTTGCAATGAAATCATGTGTACAAAAGAATAATATAATAGGAAATAAGATACAAATTCTTGATAATAATAACCGTTTCAAGGGACATCCTCTAAAAGTCATCAATGAGAACGACATTTTCAACATGATGATAATAAAGTATACATTGCCTTCTATATATAGCGTACTTATGCCATGAAGACCACTTAAACAAATTTAAATACTTTTATAAAACTAGATAAATGGTAATATAACTTAATGAATGTTATGGTAGCCACAAATTGGTTGCATATACCATAAAGCATCAAATAGCTTGAAATAAGCTCCCAAAATAGCTTGAATTTCTCCAACACCTTTTTATCACTTGAGTTATGATGTGTCTCTTGTTGAGAATTCTCTTCTTAGTAGTTAAGGCTTCTGGATTTTGACTGCGTGGCATTTTTTCCATCAACATTTCGGATCACACTCCATGATCCATCATCAAGATGATACTAGAAAAGAGAGGGAAACGTTGACGGAAAAAATGCCACACAGTCAAAATCCAGAAGCCTTAACTACTAATTTGATGGACTGCGAAAATTTCATGCATCTTAATTCTCTTCTTGCTCAAAAATCTTTCATCACATTCTCTATCTTTGCCTCTTAAGCTCTATTCACCATTTAATTTCCTCAATGAATTTTTATGACATACTTTCCATGCCTTCTACTCAACAACCTCTATGTTGGAAGACATTTACATGACCTACCTACACTCATAAACGTGGAAGACAAAAAACAACCATAAGTTGAAACTCTAAGTCGACCTATGAATTTTCTCACAACACCACCTATAAGGAAATAATCTTTTTCTACCATATGATACAATCCTTGTTGAGGAGTTAGAATGAAAGAAAGCCTAAACCTTCCATCCCTTATAGTACACAACAAAATTGCATTCAAAATGAATAAACCACATAGAAATGAATTTTATTTTATTTTATTACAACTCAATGGTAAATTACATATTAGAATGATCCTAGTTGGGATATTATAACGCTAACATACTCACATGATTAAATGACTTGACTTGGTTAGTGTTTGTAGCTTAGGGAGATATTTTCTCTTAAGTTAAAATAATAAATGATAATTAAGTTAAAATAATAAATGATAATTAAGGCAAATCGGCCTTATTACATAATCATATTTTTTATTTGCTATTTATCAAAAGGGCTGACTTAGATGAAGGGTCACCTAGGTTGATATATATACAAAGTGACATTATTTTATTTTGAATAGATTTTGATTAAGTGTAGATCAAATATTCAAGTGTTCAAGTCAGACAATCAGATATTGTCTATGGTTGGGAGGGAAAATTATTGCCCATGATTAAACGGAGCACATAATCAACATGATATCAGAGCAAGGTTCTACATCTGCTCTGTAAGCAAAGTTCGATATTTATATTAGTTTATGAGTGCATTGGTGTAAAGACCATTGCTATCACTGCGTTGCTGCAGAAGAAAAAAAAAGTCAATTTGAAAAGTAGATCGTTGTTTGAGACAACAAATCATAAGTGCTCTCTATTGCACTCGTTTATCTCAACTGAATGTGCAGCTGGCGAGGAGCCAAATGACATTATCTTCTGTGTGAGGATCTATTTCAGCAGAGGCAAATGATTCAATTGTTGTTTCTGAAGTAAAGAGCCACCATCAAATATAGAAGAACGGATGCGAGGCCAGGAGGAGAGAAGAAAATGGTATATAGATTTATGATAGCCTTGCTACTAAATAGATACAAGATTGTAGTTTAAAAAGCATTTAAGTTTATTTGATACAAGTCAGTTTTAAACATTGTACACTAAGAAAAAAAATTAAGCTTTCAAAAAACAAGTCAACTTTTATGATTCGTAGTTTGTTCTTGACTGGTCCATGCACTTTTCCTTATTTCCATCTTTACAAAAGAGAACTTGTGATTTGGCAGATCGGCTAGTGAGCTTGCAACAATCATTGGAGGGCTCCCAATCTATTGTCCAGGCGTGTTGCTTCAATCGGTTCTGAAGGACAACCACATCATTCAGTGCATTTATATGATGTGGAGTCATTCTATTTTGGACAGTGATCGTCCCATTATCCTGGGCTTCGTTGGCATTGCGCATTGATGGAGTTTCTTTTAGAGGCTTCGTGTGGTTTGGTAGCTGTGAATTGGCCGAGGCTATACCTTTCCATTTTAGTGTATTTGTTCACATCGACCCTATTTATTTGACAGTCCCGTATCTTTGCACAAGTCGTAGTCATCAAAATTCAATTAGCTCAAATTTCTCTTTTATGGGATTGTCCCTCTCATCCATAGTTATATTTCTTTTGTGAGGTTTGGTAGGAGGGTATTATTTTTAATAATTATTCTTGCTTCAATCTCTGCCCAAGTACTGAAGCTAAGTATTTGAAGTTTCAGAATGGGAACCCATTGAGTCTTACTTCAGTTTGCTTGCTGTTGCTTAGAAAATTGGTGCATTGATTGCTTGTTTATTCAACATCCTCTAACACTGCTGTCTAGAGCACGAAGACTCTGTTGAATCAATGAAGATTATGATGTGTATAAAGTTATGAACATTCTAAACTAGCCACCCCTGCAATTCCAACACTATACTCAGAGGTGTATATATATATATATATATTAGATTGTTGGGTTGTTAGTTTCTGCTATGTGGAAGTTGCTAGGAGAAGTTGGGTGCGTGAAGAGCAGGTTTACACACCTAGAAGAAGTTTAAATTGGCTTTGGAGGTTTCTACTGCTGTCAGTTATTAATAGACCAACAATATTAATTCTAAAGCGTATGATGAGTTTGGATCTTTGGAGTATCTATATGAGGTGTCTTTAGGTGTGGATTCTGTCTATAATTAATTGTTGAGGTTTAGGAGCAACCACAGTGTGTTGTCCTTGCATGCCAAGACATTATTGTTTCACATTCTGAAGATAAAAGTATCTGAGTGTGGAATATGTCCAAATGTATAATTCTTCAAACTTTTCATAGAGAGTATGATCGGTTATGTATCCTTTTTGCACATCCAGAAGTGAATCTTCTGGCAGGGTATGACAATGGGATGATTGTCTTCAAATTGGAGAGAGAGGGGCCTACCCATGTTGTCCTTAAGGACTAAGTTGAGACATTTCTCAAAGAGGAAGAGTCTATATAGATTGTGATCAGTTTATTCAAAGAGGAGGAATTAACATTCAGAGAGAGTTTGACAAACCATTAGAGGCAACCTTGGATGAGGAGGTCAGGGGATTGATGCAAGAACTTGAGTTCCAGAGGGAGCCACACCATCATTAAGCATTTGTTAATGCATTCTTCTCCATGAGAGATAAGTTTGAGCTGCAAGTCCTTGTTAATGCATTCATCTCTGTGAGAGAGAAGTATGAGGTGCAAGCCCTTGCTAATGCATCTTTCTTTGTGATAGAGAAATTTGAGGTGAAAGCCCTTGTTCCACCCTCTAGGAGTAGCCATGGTGGATACACCCTCTAGGAGTAACCAAGGTGGATGTCATGCTGAGAGACTTCATAACAATATCACTTGTGTTTATTCACCCTTTGGGAGTAGCTATGGTGAACATCATGATGAGATGACAACATCATGTTGAGTGACTCCGTGATGGACACTTGTGTACATATCCATATCCATTCATGCGAGTAGCCATGACTCGCATGATGGATGTCATCACGTTGAGCAACTCTTTGATGAATTCCTTGTACTTGTGTTTTTCCACACACGGGAGTAGCCATGGTGGATCCACCCTCTGGCAGTAGCCAAGGCGAATGTCATGTTGAGAGAATCCATGACAGTAATATCTCCCTAGCTAAGAGGGAGTGTTAGTGTTTTTAGCTTAGGGAGTTATTTTCTCCTAAGTTAAAATAATAAATGATAATTAAGACAAGTCAGCCTTATTACATAATCATATTTTTTATTTTCTATTTATCAAAAGGACCGACCTAGATGAAGGGTCACCTAGGCTGGTATATATACAAAGTGATGTTATTTCATTCTGGATAGATTTTGATTAATTGTATATCAAATATTCAAGTGCTCAAGGGAGACAATCAGGTATTGACTATGGTTGAGAGGGAAAATTATTGCTCGTGGTTAAACGGGCACATAATCAACAGACTCACATTACCAACTTAGACTTGAATCACTTTAAAAGTTCCCATAGAAAATCTGGAGTGTTCAAAACTCAACTCAATAAAAAATGAATCTCTACACAAACTCTTTAAACATACAATTAGTTTTGGGTGCCAAAAATCTACCGCCCACAGTTAATTTGGGTGCCAAAACTCTACCACCCACATTTAGTGCTATTTGCTCCTATTTTAACTTTTCTATTATATTGAATATTTTAAATGAATTATTTAGAATACTACTTACCATAAAGGGAAATATAACCCCTTATACTGAAACAACTTGCATATAAGAAGAATATAATAGAAAAATGCTATAAATAATTGATAATAATAGACCACTTCGAGGAGGGACCCTCAAAAAGTCTCAAAAAGAACATACCTAAATATATGATAGTCATAAACTAACTACTGTCAACTTATTACAATAATTCTGTTTTAGGTGGTTGGTTTAGTTTTTCGAATTGCATTTTGGAATATCACATATATCGACAGTTATCACTTTTTGGTCATGTTGTATTTGTCTATTTAAAGGTACCCTGCTTGAATTAATAGACCATCCATTACTGATCTTGTGGGTGCATTTTGTATATATAGGCTTGGTTGGTGATATGTCGAGCACTTGAGGAGACATTTGTCACACTTAAAAGAGATGCAGACCTTTGGAGGAAAAGTTGTCTCAAGTGCAAGTGTGTGGTTGGTGATTTGTGTAGTAGAGGAGCGATTGTTTCCACAACATTTGAGGAGGCATTAACCACACTCGAAGGAGATGTGGAATTTTAGAGGAAAGACATCTCATGTGAAACACTAGAGGAGACATTAGACACACTCAGAGGACATGTGGAATTTCAGAGAAAATGTGTCTCATTGTGCATGGGCAGTGGGAGCACTTTTATGTTCTCTCATGGTGTGGAAATGGTTGCAGGTTCTACAATTAGGAGATCCATTGATGCAATTAATTTGGTGTTTCCTAGAGGTTATATAGTCAGGAGATCTACTGATGCAGTCAATTTGATATTTTTTGGATGAGCAAGGAGGATTGGTGAAGGAACTTTAGAAGGGTTGGGTTCAAAACCCTTGTAATGTTCCACTCTTGTTCAAATTATTGTAATAAGGGGGAATGTTGATGTATTACAATAATACTATTTTAGGTAGTTGGATTAGATTTAAAAATGCATAACGGTCACTTATGTTGACAATTATCACTTTTTGGCCACGTTGTATTGTCTATTTAAAGGCGCACTATTTGAATTAATAGATCATCAATTATTGGTATCTTACACCAACAACCACCACCTCTTATATATACCATACTTATGCCTCAAATGCCACATAAGCCAACTTAACTACCTATATAAGACTATATTAATGAGCATATAACTTAATTTAAATATATGTACCTAGGCATATGTTGGCTACTCATAACTTCATGGACACTATAAAATGTGTATATGGTTAGAACTTCTAGTTAGAAAATGCAAACAAACATAAAACAATGCATAAAACTAACAAATTCTAATCATACCTCTGATTGAGCTGAATGGAGGCACCCTACTCCATTGATTTTCTCATTTGATGGTTTGATGTGGGTATTTGCTCTCTAAACACTAAGATTGCAACTAAAAAGCAATAAGAAGTCTAGAAAGATTTTAGCATGATAATAATGCAATCGATGGACTGATGAAAATGTAGAAGAAGGGGCTCCTATTTATAAGAAATGAAAGGAAATGGATGGTTGAGATTCAAAGTTGAAATGGAGGGCTAGGATTCACTTGGATTGATGAGGTGGAGGCCATGTAGGCAAGAGTAGTTGACCATGCAAGATGATATGTTGCTCACATGTGTGAGCAACCTTGGGTGGATGGGCAATAAATTCCAAGTGGTAGAAAAGTGTATTAGTTGAGTGGCTCAAGGTGGATATGGGGGAAAAATGTGTAAGAGGAGGTTAGTTATTTATGGAAGGTTGGCGAGTTCAAATTTGGGGAATGCGTTCAAACATGTGTGAGACAAATTAAAAATTGTGAAAAATGCCAATGAGTGTAGGAAAGATGGAATTAACTTAATTAATCAAGGATTAATTAATTAATAGACTTTAGGGTGTCATGATGAGTTTTATGCTAGAACTAGATTTAATTAATTTGAAATTAATCAAATCATGGTATTATGCATAAGGGAAGAATATTCAAATATTGGGTAAAGATTATTTAATATAATATAATTAAGTAAAATTAATTACATTAATAGGCTAAAGGGATAATATAATTAATTGTTCCAATTAATTAAATTATAAGGTTTCAATAATTAGTTAAATAAAAAAATTAATTACAAAAGACATGTTAGTATGAATTTAATAAATTCATAAGGACAATTTTGGATGTCTACATTTCACCCCTCTTTGAACCCAGTTGAGTGATGCGTCAGTATAGAGAGTAGTGGGGGATGGATTCCTATATCCACATGTCACATGGGAGAGAGGGACATGGGAAAAGTATGTGGATATTATCTCAGTCAAGTTTAGTTTTATAGGTATGGTGCAAATAACATGCATTTGAAGGCCAGACATAGAGGATGCCGAAGGTACTCCTGCGTATGTTGTATGGTGGGCTACACACATGCTCGTCAGATTTGATAGATCCAGCATAGGTTAGAGATGATGATCAGGCTGGAGGAGATGATATGGAGGTGGATGAGGGTATTGGCTAAATAGCAAACTAAAACGTAAAACATAATAAGGAAGTTGAAAAAAAAGCTAAGTGTCCCCCTTGGTAAGAAATACGTTTTAGTTTGCTGCATAGACGTTTCCGTGGATGAGGGGGTAGAGGGAGGAGATGATGACAGGAGGATACAAGTCTAGGGTGGAGTCATTGGGAGAAGGGGCATCCAAGAGATAGACGTAGAGAGCTCCCTAGGTTAGGAGACAAGTGTAGAGACATGGACTAGTTGTACAGGTACAAGCGAAAAAGGGAGAGGGAGGGGCTACAAAGGTATAGTCAGGGGCGGGGGGCAGGTACATAGGATTAGGGATAGGTACCAAATGAGGTAGGGGACACAAGATAGGGCATGGGCCATAATCAGTAGTCACAGATATGGTACCCCAGCAAGATCTGGAGGAAGTACAAGCGGCTTGGGATGCTATAGAACATGCAAGGGATGAGACGAGATCCAGGTCAATAACATTAGAGTTAGAGAAGGACACAACTATCGTGAAAAATGATAGTTTATAGACAGAGCTAGCTGGTGTCTAGACAGAGTGGGACATAGAGAGAGCTCGAGAAAATAGCCTACAAGTAGCTTTGACAACAACTCAAGTGGCAAGGGATATAGCAAGGAGACAAGCAAAGGAGTTGTAGAGGACCTTACAGGGTATCGTGCGGGAGTTAGGGAGGGCATAGGTAGAGTTTACCAAGGACTGGGTTGAGATAGAGGCTATGGCGATGGAGATAGAGCTTGATAGGGCCCATGCATAGATTACACAACTAAGAGCTTAGTTATAGGAGGCACAAGCGACTGCAAAATAGTATAGGGTTGACAGGGAGATCACACGATAAATGGTGACTCCCATGGGATTTGCATAGGGCATGATAGATTCCATTGCGGTGCATAAGAAAACGGAGAGGTAGGATCAGGAGGTTGAGTACTACAGGACCCTGTATTTCCAAGTGGTGCTAGTGATCCTTCATTTGTTGAGAGGACCAGGACATAGAGGGCAGGGGGATCAGTGGCACCGAGTAGATCAATGAGGATGAGGGTGTCTGGGACACCTAGGGGAGATGAGGGAGAGGGAGTTGGAGTAAGACTTGCATACTCACGTAGATGCATCATTGGCTAGTGTCCCTTACCAGGCACCATGACACATTTTTTACTATATCAATGAGATGTATGATTTTTTTGGCACCATATGTATATATTTATAATTTATAATGATGGACTATTGATAGACTATATGATGGACATTTGGACATTATTATGATTATGAACATTATTGATGATATGATGATGATGGTATCATATGCATCTTTTCTATATGTATGCATGTGTATGTATGTTGTGATTATGCAGGATCATGATGAGGATATTGTGAGAATTTTCCTAAAGGCAAAGAATGAAAATGCCAAGATCTAGAAGTTCAATTGATAGAACAAGAGAGATAGGAAAAATGATATTATCAATTGATGGATTCAACAATGATAAAAAATGAAATACAATGATTAAATACAAAGTATACGTGCTTGAATATATATGAAATACATGATAACTAGGAGTTATGGAAGAGATAACCTATCAACCACACAAGGTGGAACCACATGTCCAACAAAGGTGGATCATCCTCCATTGTACAATAGAGTATGTGCAAACATATGCAACAATGAGAGGATGATAATGTGATAAGAGCACTAAAGGTGGATCTCACACATAAAGTGGAATGAGATAACAACTATCACTACTTAAAGTGGAATTATCCTACACCATGTG
>MU226783.1:26293-58161 GCA_018584345.1 Thuja plicata
ACATATGAGATGTAGAGTTATGCATGTTAAATGAACTGATGAATTTATGATGCTGGTTGTTATGGAATGGACGATGGATTATGTATATATGATGACAATGTACTAACAAATCTACGATGCAGGTGGATGTATGATGACATATGAGATGTAGAGTTATGCATGTTAAATGAACTAATGAATTTGTGATATATGTTGATATGGCATGGATGATGGATTATGTATGCATAGTAATGAAAAATGGATAATGATGTAGATGTGTATTTATGTATATAAGTGAGGGATGATATATGAGAAATATACAATAATATAGATGCACATGATGGGTAAATAAAATGAGATGCAGAATGGTTTCATGAAAATGATCTAAGTGTAGTATGCAAATGTGATGAAAATAAATAAATGTTATGAAATAGGAAATAATTAGTGAAATACAAAAATGATTAAGAATATAAACCTAACTAAAAATGGATAATGTAATATGTAATAAGTAATGTAATGATCATGCAACCTAATGCAAATAAAATGTGGTATCTACAATGATTTAATAAATAAATACAAATAGGCTATGAAATGAAATGAGACTGTAATGAACATAAAAATGCAACAAAAAAATAAAGGCAATAAAAAAACACAACTATATTATAATGTAGTGAAATGAAATGCAACGAGATTAAGGAAGCTAAATGAAAGACAAGGAACCAATGAAACTAAACAGAATGTAATTAAATGAATGCAACTAAAAGAATGTGAAACTAAATAGAATGAGATGAAACAAACTAAGAGGAAATAAAATGAGATGAATGTGTCAGAATTAAGGAACACTGAGAGGGGGGTGGGTGAATAAGTGCTCTACAATATTTAACTTTATTAATTTGATCTTTCAACCACTTAGCACATATAAATAAAAGAAAGATGGAAGAGCATAAAAAAAATAACCACAACACCATAACACAAAGATTTTTGTATGTGGAAACCTAGTTAAGGGAAAATCCATGGCGGGGATGAATCAACAAGACGAAAATAATTTGCAAAAGTATTACAATGGGGAATGTACTTGCATTCAGGCACACTACCTAGAGCTCACTTCTCAAAAGAGAAAGGCTTCCTATAAAACATTTACTATGTCACAGTGGTGTTTGAACTGATGAAAAAAATCTTATAATGCCAAATTACAGTTCCATTTCCACTTGAGTACATTATACAAATTTTATAGATTTCATCACTCACTACTCTGTCACACTGTCCTGCTTTGATTCAGAGCACAAATATTTATCTTGCGCATGTGAAATTGTGCACAATCATCCACACACCTTATTCCAAACCAAAATTACCAAAGAAATAAATCATATATATCCTCAATAAGAAATTAGATCGGCTACATGTCGGCTCAAGAACATTGAGAAAAATATCCAAATGTTAACAAGTTGTCGGAAAAATCCAGATACAAATATTAATGCAAACCAAAATAATTGATTACATGTTACCACATATGTCAAAAAAGCTTCCTAGATCACAAAACAATACCAAAATAGCTCCATCAGATCCACATAATGATCAACCACACAAGTCAACTGTTCTGCACTATCAAACCAAAAACCAATACTCAAATGCTTCTAATTTGCACAAAAATTATTAGCGAACATCAAAACTCTGGAGTAAGGTAGCCGAGACATTTACCAACCTTCCCTTAGATATGTGACACAAGATATTAACTTGAGAAATAAGTATCAACCAAAATTCTGAACACTGCTATATGCTCTTTTACAGCTTGCCAAACTTGAGCAAGTCTTCAATCTGACTCCTGATATGATCAAGTAGTGTAATGCAGATGGGTATACTAATTTAGTTTCCATCAATGAAAACACCAAAGAACTTGTGCAGTGTCTGTTGCCAACAATCTTCCCCTTTGGCATTGATGGAAACACTTAGTGAAAAATGACTGAGTATTGAAATCAATACCACATGTGTACACACTGCAAAACTAAAAAATTCAATACTCCCCCTACGATGAATATTACATTTTTCATCGCCTTACTTTCCCCCTTTAACATCAATGGCAAAGACAGAGATTTGCATACAAAAAATTATACCAAGATATGTAGAAACAGACTGCATATGTACAAACTGATTCCTCTAACTTACATGAACTTAAATATATCTACAAAAATGCTCTTCAATAACTTAAAATAATTATTAGATTTTGCAAGAAGCGAGAACCAAACCAGGATTTAATGTTGGTCATAGATCACATGCAATCTCGAAGCAACAGATGATCAAAGATCAAAATAGCTAAATGAAGATAAATCTGAAATGAAAGAAAAATAGAGACATAAGAGAATTTGGAGAAGAAACTCACCAAGCTATCACTTCAACTAGTGAAAGTGAGATTTGTTGGCAAGAGTCATCCTATGATGCATGGTATGTTTTCATTGATGGAAACTACTATTATTACTCTTGACCATGTTGTAGGCAAGATAGTTTACCAGAGGATTTGACGCTTGTATTTGTCTAAGTACCAGAAGTAGGGTAGAGACCAGTCAGAGAGATCAATATGGTTTAGACAGGTTTTGGAAAGTTAGATAAAGCGATTGGTCATGAACCATCCCGGCTACTCTCATAAGTTCAGATAATACCATCGAGTAGCATAGGAACATGATCAAAAAAGAAAAATAAAAAATACTCACTGAAACAATGTGAGCCAACAACCATTCTGATATTTTTTTACTTGCATTAAATGTTCTTTGATTGATAGCTTAGTTTGCAAATTGATTGATTTGAGAACTGATTGATAGCTTGGATAAATTGATTGATAACAAAGGTTGAAAGTTGGAACAGGTCCAATCAGATTGAATGTTGAGTCACACTGATTCAGATCGCATGTGATTTCATTAAGCACAGATTGATGATTCTGCCACTGAAGTCGACAAACATGATGTTTGATTTGCAAAGAGAAGACAAGTATGTACAAATTTATTGCAGATTTTTGAAGAGATTTTGCAATTTTTAGGATTTTTGGGATATTTGAATTTCTTTTGGTCTTTTTTCAGGATCGCATTTGAATTTTTAGCAATTTTTTCAGGACATTATATGATTTTTAGGAGTTTATTTAGGACATTATTTGAATTTTTTTGGAATTTTTGCTTATTTGAATTTTTAGGATTTTTTCAGGTCATTAAGATATTTACAATGTGTTATCTCCAGAATCGGATAGTCGAGGAATCTCATGGGTAAACCACGGCCAAGGTCTTGCCCCCAGTTCAAATTCAAGTTCAAAGACGCTCAGTGCCAGGAATCTGCCCCCAGACAACAAAGAGGCTATGTACAAAGGCCAAAAGAATAGATAAACTGGGTATACCAAGGGGAAGACAAAGAAGATAAACCATTTACAGGCCATAAAGGGGCACTAGGGTTGATGCAAATTGAAAGATGTGATCAGGAAAGGACATCAAGATACCAGGTGGAACCATGATAGACAATGGAGCAACGACTTGCTACGCGTGGTGCCTGTTTGCCAGGTTTTCACCACGGTACTTGGCCACAGTGCTTGTTTGCCAGGTTTTTACTTGTGGACGAGATTTCTCTCTTGATTTCCATTTTTGCGTGCCAAGATGCTTGTTTGCTAGGTTTTCATCAAGGCAACCATTTTTTTCTTTTTTGATTTTTTTTTTCTTTTTTCTCTTTTTCTCCTTTTTTGATATTTTCTCAGAAATTTTTGCAAATTTTTTGTACTTTTTCAAAAAAATTTTGCAATTTTTTTGTACTTTTTTTCAGAAATCATGCATAATAATCACAGAGGTGCATGTTGTTCAGTGCCTTTGGAAATGTTTCTCCCTCCGGTGTTGCAAGCTGATACACTCCCGACACATATGATGCTATGACTATGTAAGGGCCATCCCAATTTGGTTCAAATTTTCCATCCTTCTCTCTGTGTGGCTGGGTCTTGTAATTCATATTTAGAACTAAGTCTCCAATCTCAAAATGGTGAGCTCGGACCTTATTGTTGTAACTCCGTTTTAAGCAGTTTTGATAGGTTGCAAGTGTACCAAGGAAATTTGTCGCCACTCATCAAGCATTTTGAGCTCATGCAATCTAGAAACTCTATACTGTTCATCATCAACAATGCCTTGTAAGGATACTCTCAATGAGGGAATTTCAACCTCGAGGGGTAATATGGCCTCAACGCCATAGACAAGAGAGTACGGAGTAGCACCAGTGGGGGTGCGGATGCTGGTCCTGTAGGCCCACAAAGCTGGGTTGGGTTGTAAGTGCCAATCATAGCCAACATCATTGACAGTCTTTTGTAGGATCTTAATGATTGTCTTGTTAGATGCCTCTACTTGGCCGTTGCCTTGCGGGTAGTAGATGCTAGAAAATCCATGACGGATTTTGAATTTCTCACAAAGTTGGGTAACATCCTTTTTCTGGAACGGGCTACCATGGTCAGTAATAATGGCCAGAGGAACTCCATAATGGCAAATGATATAATTTAGGATGAATCTGGAAATTTGCTTGCCGGTGATGTATGTCATAGGGATAGCTTCCACCCATTTTGTAAAGTACTCAGTGGCCATGATGATGTATTTATGGCCGTCAGAAGATAGGGGTGTGATCTTCCCTACAAGGTCAAATGCCCATTGTGAAAAGGGCCATGGAGAGACCACTGGCTGTAGATCCTATGCCAGAGCATGAATCAAATTTCCATGAATCTGGCACTTGTAACATTTCTTAGAAAATTTATGAGCATCTTGCTCCATGGTAGGCCAGTAATATCTTGCTCTGACCAGCTTCTTGGAAAGACTCAAACCATTGAAATGTCCACCACAAATACCATCGTGGACCTCATGTAAGGCAATGTCAGCCTCTCGCGAATCGAGGCATCTTAGGAGGGTTTGGTCATAGGCTCTCCTATAAAGGGTAGATCACCAACGATGACATTACATGAGGCTTGACAGACAAGAGCTCGACGCTTGTTCTGGGATAAGGAAGGGGGTAATATCTGGGCATGTAGGTAATTGTAGACATCTTGATACTAGGGGGACTCGGAACCAACAATGTCACACACGAGCTCAGATTACAGAATGTTGAATGCCGGAAGCAATAGTTGGTCAATAAGAAATTCACATCTCTCTTCGTTATTCGGCATGTCGATCATAGATGCAATAGTGGCCATAGCATCTGCTTGTTTTTTATGCACCCGTGGAAGTTGACAGAAGCTGATTGTGACAAATTGCTCCTTGAGAAAGTCGGCCAACTGTTTGTAAGGTACTATCTTTTCATCCTTAGTTTCATAGTCATCAGTGACCTGGAAGATGACTAGTTGAGAATGACCATACACCTTGAGGTGATGGATTTTCCATTGAATAGCAATTTTGAGTCCAGTGACTAGTGCTTCATATTCATCTATGTTGTTGGTGCATACAAAGGCAATTCTGTAAGATTTGGGTATGATATCTCCTCGCGGGGTGACAAACATGATGCCTGCCCCCAATCCATGCCGAGTGTGTGAGCCATCAAAGTAGAGTTGCCATTCATTGGATTCAGTGAAGGCGAAAATGGACTCATCTGGAAATTCTGAAAGTAATGGGTGATCATCAGGAACTGGCGCCTCTGTGAGTTGATCTGCTATTTCCTGGCCTTCTATTGCTTTTCTGTCTACATACTCTATTTCAAACTCACTCAAGAGCATGACCCATTTGGCTAGGCAACCCATGAGAGCTTCTTTTCCCAAAAGATACTTCAATGGATCAATGCGGGACACGAGCATGGTTTTCTGGTGTAGCATGTAATGTCTTAACTTTTTTGTGGCAAAAACAACAACAAGACAGGCTCGTTCAATGAGTGAGTAGTTTAGTTCATATCCAACCAAAGTTTTACTGATTTAATAAATAGCTCTTTCCCGTCCTTGTTCATCGTGTTGTGCAAGAAGAGCACACAATGCAGTTTCTGTGGCAGAAATGTACAAGAGAAATGGCTTCCCTGGAATGGGAGGCATCAAGATTTGTGGATGCAATAGATAATCTTTCAGTTGTTGGAATGAGTGCTCACATTTTTCATTCCAATGGAAAGTTACACCTTTATGTAGTAGATTTTGAAATGACTGGCATTTATCTGCAAGATTTGTAATAAACCGACAGATAGATTGTAGTTTCCCTTGTAGACTTCTCAGCTTCCTTAGGGTGTTTGGTGGAGGCATTTCTAAAATGGCTTGAGCCTTTTCAGGGTCCACTTCGATTCCTCGTTGAGAGATTATATAGCCTAGGAGTTTTCCAGAAACAACTCCAAAAACACACTTTTTGGGGTTTAAGCGGAGCTTATACCCTTCCATTCTTTCAAAGATTCGGGCCAAAATACTCAAATGATCTTTCTTGGTTGTAGATTTGTAGAGGAGGTCATCAACATAGTCTTCCATCAAAATGTGCATGAAGTCATGGATGATTGTGGTCATTGCCCGTTCATAAGTAGCTCCGACGTTCTTGAGGCTGAAGGGCATGACATTCCAGCAATAGGTTCCCCAAGGACATGTGAAAGCTGTCTTGGCTTGGTCCTCGGGAGCAATCTGAATTTGGTTGTAACCAGAGAAGCCATCCATCAGTGACAACATCTCGTAACCTGCAGTCATGTCGACAATCATGTTGATGTTGGGCAGAGGAAAATCATCTTTAGGGCATGCCTTAATTAGATCACGAAAATCAGTGCATATCCGTATGCCCCAAGCATGCTTGCTAACAGGAACTAGATTGGAGATCCAGTCTACGTAATCTATAGGTCTGATAAATCTAACATCCAATAACTTCTTCAATTCTACCTTTATCAGTAGAGCTATTTGGGGATGCATTTTTCTTAGCTTTTGTTTTACTGGCTTCACACCTAGCTTCAGAGGGAGGTGGTGAAGAACTAACTTAGGATCCAGGCCAGGCATGTCTGCATAAGACTAGGAAAAATTGATCTGGCATTCAAGGAAGAATCTGATAAACTCATCTTTCTCTTCTGGCCAGAGTGATGCTGCAAAGTGTATGATCTTGGGGTTGTTTGGTGTACCCAAGTTAATTTCCTCAGTCATTTCTATGATCAATTCCGACTTCTCCTTTGGAGAGGGTATGTCCAGTCTTCCATCCTTGGGTGCCTTAGAGAGTTTTTCACCTTCAGATATGTCCTTTGTTTTTACTTTTTCATAGTCAACTGCCGCCTTTCAGTTTTCACCAGAGGACCTATTCTTTTTGATTTTTTGATTTTATCATTTTCAATTTTGCAACTATAAGATAGAGTTGACTCCCCAAGATATGCAGTAGCAATGAGGTCAATGGAGAACCCTCTTTTGTGTTCACTAGATGGTATTCCCTCTCGGAGCTCAAAGAATTCCGCTATTGCTTCTTCATTCTCGAAGCATTCCAAGCTCGGTGGTCCTTGCTCATCCCAATCAATAAGCTCAGGGTAGACTAGGGGGATGTCATCGTCAGTGGTGCAAATTTTTTTCAGGGCCAGAGGTAAAGGAAAAGATGTAAATATCAGTGTCTTCGGAGTCAAAGACTTCGTGCACTGAAGGTTCAGGACTGGGATCCCAGAAAATTCTAGACCAGGGATCAGGATTGGTTACCGGAGGAGGGGGAATTGTGTTAACATGTTTTTCTACCATAGGCAGGTCTGCAGGGTCAGGGAAGAAATGGTCAAGCTTATAAGAACTGGAGGAATAGGACGTACATTCCCACTCATTTGAATCAGTAGTGTACTCACAAGGGGGATCCTCAGATGCTTTTTCATCATTTGAGACCTCCACATTTTCACATGAGGCCATTTTGGCATTCGAAGAGCCAATTCGTAATGGTTTGAATCCAATGCCCAGATGAAGGGGATGACCTTTTGCAGTAATTGGTTCAACAATTCCTTGTTTGTGTACTCCAAGACCACCATGGCCATCATATCCTTTTTTTTGCATGAGTGTGAACCCGAGCCCGTATCTTTCAACGGGTACCTCAGTGGGCTCATGTTCTTGTTTCTGTTGATCTTGGAAGATCCAGCTAGATGCATTGTCATAAACATGTTCTTTGTGAAAACCTCCCCACAGAGTGAATGTAGGTGAGGGCATAACCTTCATGGTAGTTTTGGGTGGTTGTGCTTGCAATAAATTTGGTTTTCCATAAGACTTTGGGGAGAGAGGAAGCTTCCCAATATGAAAAGCTTGTGCCATGGTATACTCGCCGCACCCTTTATCTTCAATATTCAGCTTTCCTTTGATCATTTTTTCAAGGGTGGCTGCATCGTATTTAAAGGAATTGGATAAAGTGGCTTCGTTGTTGGTAGGCATCTGTTGTGCGGGCCCTTCTCTCAGATTGGCACAAAATTGGAAAGGGTTGGGATCACCTGGGACGGTGATCTCAACTCCCTCGTGAAAGAACTTCAGACATTGATGGTATGTTGAGGGAACCGCCTTCATGGCATGGATCCACGGGCGTCCTAAGATCATGTTATAGGGCAAGTCTAGATCCAGGACTTGCAACAATGTGTTTTCAGTAACCGGACCAGTTCTGATGGGCAGGATGATGACTCCCTTGGAGGGACCTTCAACAACATCATAGGCCTTTGTTGTGATTCTCTTGGAAGGATCAATGTCACTCTCATTGTAACCAAGATCAAGAATGACCTTCAAAGTGTAGATGTTAAGTCCTGCTCCACCGTCTATCATGAGTCGCCAAAATTTGGCATTATGGACAAAGACTTCCAGATGGAGAGGGTCATTATGGCCAAGCCGGTCATGTGGAACATCATCTTTGGAAAATGTGACATGCTGGGATGCAGAGAAGTGCCCCATCATGGCCTGAAACTAGTTAGTGTCAATGTCGGTCAGAATAGTGGGCTCCTTCGAAGCTTTGACAAGGACTTCCTTGTGCTGGGGGATGTGCACAGAAAATCAAGGATTGATATCAAGGTAGGGGTCTTACCCAACTAGTCAACAAGGTTGCAATCTGAAGGTACCTTGGGTTTGGATGGTACGACGGGTAGCGACTGCACATTGAGGGTTACTATCCCGAAAGGTCAGAGTGGACACACCCGAATCGGCCTCAGAGAAACAATTGATGGTATAGTCATGGCCGGTTTGGGTATAATTGATATTGTTCTTGGAATTTTAATTCGACGTAGATGCATTTCCATTTTCATGATCAACCAAAGGGTTTGTGAAGATAGTATGGTCAGTGTTGGATGATTCGGCCGTGGGTTCAACTTCAATCACACCTTCATCAATAAGGTCTTGGACCTTATGTTTTTATTGGTAGCAGGAATTGGTTCTGTGTCCCTTTGTCCGATGATAATCACAATATTTGTTATCATCCCTCCAAGGGGGTTTCACTGCTGGAGGATCACGGATTTTGGGTAATTGAATATAATTATTTTGAAATAACTGTTGTAGGACTGAATGGAGTGGTTCACTCAATGGCATGAACTATCTTTGTGGTCCATCTTTGTTTCTTGGCGGTCGACGCTGCCAATTTTGTTGCGCGTTATCGTTCGTTTGTTCTTGAGGTTGTGGTTGAGCTGGCACTGGAGGTGGTGCTTGAGTCATTGTCTGCGTATTGGTAGAAGTGGCTCCTTTGAGACTCACTTTCTGCTATGTCGCATTAACTGTCCGTGCATCGATAACATCGTCATTTGTGACATTTTTATTCCGAGACCAAAATTTTGGTTTGTCATTTGAAGTGCTTGCAGTCTGATTGTTCGTGTTGATTTTTAATACTCCTTTTTCAATTAGGGCATCTTCAATGTCAATTCCTTTTTTCATGAGCTTTTGAATTGTACTTGGTTGTTTGATTTTGAGCTCGTACATCATCTCAGGTACCAGATTTTGGATAAATAATTGAATTTGTTTTTCTTCTGGTACATCAAAAGGACATTGACTCACCAAATTCCTCCATCGTAGTAGGAAGGTCATGAAGGATTCTCGAACCTTTTGTTTGGTCGTGCATAAGTCAGTTAGCATAACCTCACTTGATATGTTTGAACGCAAAATGGGAGATGAATTTTTTAGCTATTTCTTTCCAAGATCTGATATTGCCAGGTAGTTTAGAGTACCATTCCATTGCTTGACCCCCAAGGCTTCGAGGGAAAAGTTGCATGAGATAAGTGTCATCATGATTAACCTCGCTGCAAGACATATAGAATTACCGAATGTGGTCGATCGGATTTCCTTTCCCTTTGTATTTCTCTAACTTAGGTACGTCAAAATTCTTGGGAAAAGGAGGCATGTAAATGCTTGGATCGAACGGATTAGACATAGGTCTCATTCCGTGTAGAGTGTCTTTGTGTCCTTGAATTGCATATCATTTAGTTTCTTCTGCAAGCGTTGGATTTGTTGAAGCATTTCTTCATTCTTTGAAGACTTCACAACTTTTTTACGAGTATCAGAGTGATGTGTCTGCCTAGAAGCCCTTGAACGTCGACTATATTTCGAGGCTCGATCTGATTCCGACGATTCAAATGAGATGTCATGGACCGATGCCACATGTTGTCTGGCATGTTGTTGAGGATCTTCCACATGTTTTTGGTTTAGTGGTGGAAGATTGTATTGCTGACCTTGTGTCGCATAATACGATTGGGAAACTTGCTGTTGATATCATGGGGCATATTGCTGCTTTTGAGTTTGCGCCACATGCTGTTGTTGTTGAGACACATTTTGTTGTTGTGCGACATATGGTTTTCGCTGCTGAACATATGGTTGCTGAACATGTTCTTGTTGTTGTTGTTGTTGTTGAACATGTTGTTGTCTTTGTTGCTGTATATACTATTTTTGTAAAGCATGTTGCTGTTGTTGCACATATTGTCGGGTTCACCAAATGTAAGACTAGAAAAAGGCATATTTAGCGTATTAGGTAACCACAAACCCTAAATAGTATGCTAAACCTATCTAATCTATCATGAAAGCTATTTTCTAAGGGAATTCATAAAAAAAGCATGAAAACTCAAAAACCCCCTTCAAAGGAAGCTCCCATGTTCTTCTTTCTTCTCCATAATGGGATTGATGTTGCTCTTTGCACACACACTTTGCACAAGAAGCCTATTTTGCTAATGAGAATACTAGAAGTGAGTGATCTTGAGGTTTTCTCAAAAATCTTGTGGTTCAACCTTGAATGATAGAAATGCACCAATTTTATAGAAAATGAGATACAATTTGGTGAGATTGCACAAAATCCTTGCATAAATGCAGATTTTGGTTGGTGAGATGCTTGGAAGCATGAAATGGGAGAGATATTGGAGGATATTGAAGATATTGAGGAAGCACCTTAATAGGGATGTGAATCCTCAATTAAGGGATATGGGAATTAGGTGAGATTAGGAGCATATTAATTCAATTAATAAATCAATATTCCTCACAAATCCAAATTAGATTTATGAAATTATAAAAATCTCATAAATTGAAATTAGCTAACTAATTAATAAAAATTAATTAATTATTGGAGACTTAGGGAAAAGGGAGTAAATAAATTTTATTTATTTATTCAATTAGGACTTAGGATAAACTATGGGTTATTCATCCAAAGGGGGAAATTAGTGGGTTATAGGTCAAATTGAAGATGTTGATGTCGAATTGAAAGGATCCTGATAATGTTGATAAAGATTAGGGTTAATTCTGAGGGTTCCAGAATAGTTTAGGAAATCACGAAGCATCGATGAGATTTGACAATGTGCTGGCATAATGATGATTGGAAATGATTGAAAAGCGCCAATGAACTTTGATGGCATCGTAAGATTGAAATGGGGAAACATCGATGATCTTTGACAATGTTCCTGAAATGATAATCAGAAATACTATTGACAATAATGAACAACACTATTGAATTGAAATTGATAGATTGATAGAGGTAACACCGATGATCTTTGACATTGTTATCAAATGGTTGATTGAAAGGATACGAAGCATCGATGAACTTGGACAAGGCTCCTGAAATGATGATAAGATTGATTGAACTGGAATTAGGGTTTGATCAATTGGTTTGAAATTGGGTTGATTAGGCATCGATAATCTTGGACAATGCCCCAGAATGGTCAGAATGAGTCCAAGTGATTAGGAATAGAATAGGATAGATTTGAACTGATTTAGGAAGGTTTGGAATGGTTTAGGATCGAATAGGATCGGTTTAGGAAGGTTTGGGATGGTTTAGGATCGAATATGATCGGTTTAGGAAGGTTTGGAAATGATTTGGAAAATGATCGATTTGATAGAGAAAGTACAATTATTAGTACATAATTGAACAATTTTGCAATATTCAATCATTGATGAAAGACACAATGTTGCCATACAATAAAGATCATATGCGCCACATAGAGGAATAATTAGGTCGCAAAACAACATTTTGATTGTAATGCTAAAAATGTTAAAACACGTTGACTAGTAGGCTCGAACCATTTTTAGGTGTCTACAGTATCAACTACACATGATAACGACTAGAGAATGCTCCAAAATCGCGTACAATAGGAAGTTAAAGAAAATTATAGCATACGATAAACAAGGATGAAGGACCCTTTTAATTTTGATTGCCGCGACACATGTACAACCAATAGTTACCAAAAAGGTGTCGTTTCATAAGTTGGAGTTGAAGATTCTCCATCGTCTTCAATGATCATCCCAAAAGACGTGACTCTTGAATATACAAGAAAACGGTCATGCTACAAATGATATGTCTGACTCAATAACCACATATACATGTGGCTCTTCAATTTCTAGCAGTTACGCGAGCATAGGAATTATCAAATGCTGATGAAGATGACAAATGCTGATAGAAACAACCATCACAAGTAAGAAAAATGTCTCCTGTAGCTGCAAACATGAAAAATGCTTATGTTGGTTTAGGTGCAAATGAACAAAGTTTCTCTTGTAGTTGTTCATCTAAAAGTACTTCTAAATAATCGAGGCAAACATCTCTTGTACAATATTCATAGCGCCATATCCCTTTGCCTCCCACTATGGTCATTCCCCTCTATGAGGGCATAGATGTGAATGTAACCAATCTACTAGAAAAGATCACAACTTCTACTCACTAGCCAAGGATCGTGATGGCTGTAGATGGTTGCATCTTTCTCATCCACTATCAACCTCTTCGTATGGGTGAGGTGCTCTTGAATGGTTGGATTATGGTAAGCTTACCTTCTTGGATCTAACAATTTATGCTATTTGTGTTTAATAACTAGTAGATGATGATCAAAAAGAGGAATGTGTTTTCGCTGGTTTAAAATTGATTACTAATTATTTCATTCTTAATAATGTATGAATAAACCAGATGACTAAAATCTCCCCCTAATGATATAGCTCTCGCTACTCAATAGCTTTGTTATTATTTCTCAATGTTTTGAATTGGCTCTAACCTTTTTAGACTTAATTTGATTGTTTAGACTTTACCCTATATAAACTTTAAAGGTATACTTTCTACTACCTACCTCTTTCTTATGAATAATATTTTATTCTTTTTTAATATATACAAAACAAAAGAACTACTATTTTTTTAATATATACAAAATAAATGAACAATTATTCATTGAATAGTGAGTGGGGGTGGTGGAGAGTTGTCGCTTAGCTCTAACGCACACATAATTCTCGCCAAATTTGACGATCAAGCTTTCATATAAAAGGCGGTCGGATCACGAAACGTAATGGATTAAACCTCCACAAATCTCCTTTATGCAGGTTAACCATGGCAAAAAAACAAATATCTTTTTTATGTTTCTTTCACGAAACGCAAAGAATTAAATCTCCACAAATCTTGACAAACAAAAGCAGAAAACGCACGTTAACAACTGCCAAAATAACTGCAATATGAAATACCAAATTAATGGGGGGATATGGATTGTCACACAAGTCAACAAAAAAAACATGCCATTCTACTTGCAAGGCGTTAAGATAATCATTTTTTTAAAATTTGAAAGCAGGGAAAAAGGGAAATTCGCTCGAAAACGTCCCATTATCTCAAACCATGAAGAACACTGGATATATTCATATGGGTATTACAGTTACAATTATATTCTGTATGATTGATGTTATGCACTTTCAAAACATTAATAGGGCTGACTTCCCTCCTGGTTTTGTTTTTGGAACTGCTTCATCTGCTTATCAGGTACAAATTTTAGCCCATTTGTGCTTTTTGATTTTGCTTTTTCTTTTTCCTTTAAAATTTCATTTAAGCATTGAGAATTCACCAGTTCTGAAATTCGAAAGCATGTTCAAAAAGTTTGAAGGAGCAGTGAATGAAGGAAACAGGAAAGCTAGCATTTGGGATACATTTGCGCACAAATCAGGTTAATTACTGAATTTTTTTACAACCTTGAGAAATTTGTAAGCTCTTTCTCTCTGATTAAGGACAGTATGTCCTGGTTTGATGATTAAGCAGCCCTATTCTTGACCATTCAATTGTGTAAACGTTTTTTTCATCGATATTTGGATGCACTGTAATCTATTATCAGAATGACAAGAGTACGTAAGGAGAAGAAAAGTAATTATGATCTTAAAAGTTGATACAAAAAGCTATCACACAATCGAAACAAGAGTTTCAATAAAAATCAATGATATAGATTGTAGAAATCTAAGCTGATTAAGCAAAGTTTTTCTTTTTGGCAGGGAGAGTGATGGATTTTAGCAATGGGGATGTAGCAGTTGATCAGTACCATCGTTTCAAGGTATGATGATCAGCTCAACTACCTCACATGTAGTTCCAACAAAACATTCATGGAAGGTGAAATGTCAAATTTAGTTTGAAAAAACACTTAAATATTCAAGTTTGATATACAGGAGGACATTGAACTTATGGTTGATTTGGGTATGGATGCCTACAGATTTTCAATATCTTGGTCACGATTGTATCCCAGTAAGGACTCAAAAAAAAATCCTTGTGTAGAATTTCAGGGTTGGTATTCTTATGTTTTTTTGAGTACTGAATTATGTTGTGGTTAATTGAACAGATGGAAGTGGAGAAATCAACAATGCAGGGTTGGACTATTACAATACTTTCATAGATGCTCTTGTTGAAAAAGGTGAATTCTAATATGTGGTTCCTTCTAATCTAGACATACTAATCTTTTAAACCAGCTGAGACGACAGCTCATTGTGGGTTCCTTTTTTTTTAATAGGAATTGAGCCTTATGTTACATTATACCATTGGGACCTTCCTCAAGTTCTTCAAGATAGTTACGGTGGGTGGTTGAGTCCTCAGATTGTGTAAGAACCACACTTCAATTTATAAATAAGTATTGTGTATAATCTCACCCATGATTATTCATTCATTCAACCATTTCATTATAGTTAGATTCTACATTTTGCAGTGATGATTTTTCGAAGTATTCAAAGGCCTGCTTTGAGGCTTTTGGAGACAGAGTGAAGCATTGGATGACATTTAATGAGCCTAGGGGGTTTTCTATCCACGGTTATGACCTTGGTTTGCAAGCTCCAGGAAGATGTTCAATACTTTCTCACTTTCTTTGTAAGCAAGGGAACTCCTCAACAGAACCTTACATAGTTGCTCACAACATACTTTTATCCCATTCTGCTGCAGTCAATATCTACAGGCAAAATTTCAAGGTCTCAACCTACTTTTTCAAATTTCGATTTTTGAATAAAATGGTCCTATGGAAGAAGGCTACCTCAATCATCTCACAAACAATTTCTGAGCTTTCGAAAAACTTGAGAAAGGAAGTTGTGACTTCCTCCCTGAGACCTCTGTACATGTTGAGTTTTTCATGGATCAGTTAGGACTCGAATCAGTTATAAACTTTTTAGGCCATTTTATGAGCTAAATGATGTTTCTTGCATGCAGGAGAAACAAAGAGGGTGTATTGGTATCGCTCTGGACGCCAAGTGGTTTGAACCAATGTCTGATTCTGATGAAGATCAAGATGCTACACAGAGAGCACTAGATTTCGAACTTGGATGGTAAACACACTCAAAGAAAGAGGATGAATGATTTTCTTTAAAACGATTTTTCATATTAGTTTTTCACAATCTATGAAGTAATGTATGATTGTTTTTATTTTAAACGTGTATATTTATCAATCGACATTTTAGATCACATTCAATGATCCATTATCAAAACGAAAAGAATGGCTCCAATATCAATTAAAAAACATAGATAATCAAAGATAAATAAACTTCAAATAAACTGCCTGCTCATTTTCTGCAGGTTCATGGATCCCATCTACAAGGGGGATTACCCGGCATCTATGAGGCAGATGGTGGGTAGCAGGCTACCCAACTTCTCTAAAGAGCAATCCAAGTTGCTCAGAGGTTCTCTTGATTTTGTTGGTATTAATCACTACACAACACTATATGCTCGAAACGACAGAAGTCGAATTCGTAAGAGAATTCTAAACGACGCATGTTCAGATTCTGCAGTTATAGCAAGTCGTAAGTTATTTTTTCTTTTGATTAATTATATATGTACATATACTTAAAAAAGGGTTTAAAAAACACAAAGTCACTCCCCAAAGAGTTCATACAGACAGCATCCAAAAATTTAAAATATAACAATAACAATAAAAGTTACTAAACGGAAGAAGATAAGTTTAGAAACTTATTCTACTGATTTTCTACATTCCCCCATTATAATATTAAGACTTACTTCGTGGTTTTCAAAACTGTATCATGTGATTGCAGCCTTTCGAAAAGGAGTTTCGATAGGAGACCGTGTACGTTACAAAAACTCTATAACTGATAAGATAATCATTTTACACATCTCCTGTATTACTGTTAAACATTTTATTTTTTCTACATAATTATTTAATTCTACAGGGTGCGTCAATCTGGCTGTACATTGTTCCGTGGGGTATCAGAAGTCTCATGACTTACATCAACCAAAGATATGGAAATCCTCCTGTAGTTATCACAGAGAACGGTAATTTTCTCACTAGACTAAAATCTTTATCTCTCTAATATAATATTAAGATCTAATCATTGAATCTTAAAAAACAAAAACGTATTGTATAGTGAGTTAGTTGAGTGGTGGTAGTGGTGTTGTCATTATCAAGATTCAAATATATGTTGAATCATTGTAATTGCAGACTCTATCTTTGCTGATCTAATGTGCTTGAGGGTTTGAATATTGTATATGATTAGAGTTATCTAAGAGACAGATTTTAAAGACCCCTTTCTTCAAATTTTATTTCCTTTTGTTAATGGTGGTTATGATCTTTTTGACAGGGGTTGATGATCGGAACAGCCGCTTTATACCTCTGATCAATGCCTTGAATGACAAGAAGAGGATAGAGTACCACGGTGCCTATCTTTCAAATGTATCTGCTGCTATCAAGTAAGTGGGTATTGTTCTATATTATCAGATTCTCATAATTCATTTGCATTCGTTGAGTAGCTTTTGGATTTGACTGTGTCAATTTTAGTCATCAAAGTTTTGACAACTTACAATTGTACGTCTCTTAGTACTCTCTTATATCATGATGATAGATCACATAGTATAATCCAAAACATTGATGACAAATATGGAAACATAATCAAATCCAAAACCTTCAAAATAAAATCGATATTCATACTACAAAATAAAATCGATATTCATATTTGTTAATAAAATAGATATTCCTATTTGTATTTTGAGAGGGAAAGTAAGAAAGCAATTGAATTGAAATGTGGGTGTTGTATGAAATGCAGGGAAGATGGGTGCGACATAAGAGGTTATTTTGTGTGGTCACTGCTGGACAATTGGGAGTGGAATTCAGGATTTACTGTGAGATTTGGGTTATACTTTGTAGACTACAAAAACAGCCTCAAAAGATATCCAAAGGCTTCTGTTAGCTGGTTCAAAAGCTTCCTAACCCCACTTCAGTGACGATGAAGACAAGAAATTTGTTTATTTATTATTTGTACGTTACTTGTACCGCAGGGCTGGTATATTAAATTTTATTGATTAAAGATTCTCCTTACCTAGAATGGATTATTATGTGTGACGTGGAAGAGTTTTGCCGACGTGGAAAAGCAATCTGAACGTCAAAGTTTTAAGTCAATTTGCACTCGTGATATTCCATTCATTTGATTGCCAGTTATATTTGGCGTATATAACAATCTGTCTTAAAAGTACCCACTGTGCATAAGGAAGGGGTCCCAGGTTACCTGCTGCAGGAATCATTTGTATGGAGTAGGTGGCTTATTATGATTCAAATTAGAATCTTGTTAATTAAGATCTTTTAAAATTTGTTTAAATCCAATGAGTGCTAAGTGTTCCATTCATTCTCATGAGAGATGGGTTCATGTGAACCACTACTCATGAATTGTGGGTCAATGAGTTTGACTCAAAAACTACACAGTTGAATCCTGATAGCAATATCACAATTTGTCTAAATTGTCAATATTTATGTACATCTGTTTAAATACTTTTAAAAAATTGTTGATATTTATGTACATATTTTCAAATATTCTTAAAAAATTGTTAATATTTATGTAAAGATGTTTTACAAGGGAAGAGTACTTGGGCACACTTTAACTTTACGTATTTGTAGAGTCTAAACTATACATTAGATTTAGACGATATTTTGGTTGTCTTTGTATGCGATATTTAACGCAACTCTTTGTAGAGATAGTCAAACTGCAAAGGGTCAAAAAGTGGCCATTTCAAAGTGCCGCCCCATACCCACTCATAGATGCACGGATAATGGTTCACTCAAAATTGCTGGTACTTGTGAATAAATGTTCCAGTGCTCATGCACAAATGTCCCAATAGCGGTGCTTAAATGAGCCAATTACCAACCCAAAAAAGTTAAAAAATGATGGGCTAGTGTGCCGTTATTGGAACACCTGATGCTCTTCCCCTACTCCTATAGGAACTATTGAATCATGTGCAATTATTATTTATTTATAAATTTCACAATATCTAAATAGATATATATTTGATTATATTTATTAATTAATTAATTTGTATTTAAGTTGAAATAAATATGAACAATGTCTATTCAAAACGTAGGATGTACAAAATAACAGTTTTAGATTTCTTTCAATAAATTTAAAAATAATATTTTTACTTTTAATATATTTGGCAATACCCTTTGAAATATCCTTAAAAACGCCCTCCATAAAATAATTGTCGTGTGATGGGTTTTGCTCAATAAATAATTGTCTTATCGATGGATTTTGCTCAATAATTGAATGAAGATTTATGATGAGAAGAGTCAAATTAGGCATCCACTGACAGTCTTTTGCAGTCGCGTCAGCTAAAACATATTTTTATTATGTTGATATTGTTTATTGATAAATAGTCATTTCGTATTATATTAATAAAAGAGAATGAAACGTGGGGTGGAATTTACTACAAAATAAAATATCATTTATGTAATATTAAATAAATTAAAAAATATAAGCTCTCCTATGATGTTCACCAGACGTCCTTATTTGTATTTTTTAATTAATACAAATTCCTCTTACGAATTTAAAAAAAAATATTAAAAATGATTGCAATTGTTGAGGAGAGGATAAAATACTAATATAAATCAATAAGATACTAATACAAATTTAGATAACTTCAACCGTTGCAAATAAAAGAGTTGGGATGGCTAGTACTATTAATATATATAAATTAAGTAGGAGAGATATACATATTTAGTTTTAAAATTATAATAAAAAGTAATGTTGATGATATATATTGAATTGATTCATTATTATCATAAAAGTATCTATTTTATTATATTGATTGTTTCATAATTTGAATTGGTATAGAAAATCATGTTAATCAATTGTTATTTTCAAAAGTTTAACCTTGGTTGTTGTAAATCTGATCTATTGTACAAAATTGATTCCAATGACATAAAAATAATTTGGCTAACATACGATCCTAATGATTTTTGTCTCTATTTTCATGTTATTTGAATTTGTTAAGATAGTGCTTGTGGACATCATTAAGGAGTTGAAAGTCAATTTAATTTTTGAACAATCTCTCCTAGGTCACATCGATGAACAATATCAAAGACAAGATACATAGGCATGAAAAAGACCTATATTATGATGATATAAATTTATTTTTTTATTACCTTTTAGAAACTAAAGTATGCTTTAATGATTTTTGCTTTTACTTGCATATCCTAGCATTTGATCCCTTTTAAATAATTGTTGGTTCATGTTGACTATTTGTCACCACTAGAATAACACTAGAATTGATTTCATATTCCAACACTAATGAACCAAGGTGTAATATTAAGGGATTTTGGAATCTATGCAAGCTGAAAATCCTAGGTGGATGTTTTTTCCTTATGTTAAATTATGTTTCTTCATTTGAAGCCTAGTTAAAGTATCTCTCTTGATACTGTGTATTTAAAGAAATGAATCTTTTTTTTGTCCGTTTTTAAAGATTATATATTATTTTTCTAAGAAAAATAGGTTATTGGCGCCATGTTAGCCTTATCTAGGGTTTTCTTCTTTATTTCAATTTTAACTTTTTTCACCTTTCATACTTTTTGAATAAAAACACATCCCTCCAAAAAAATAAAAATTCTATCTTATGAAAGAACTAATCTTGTCAAATATAGAGGAAAATAAGTAATTGAATATTGATTTCTCTAAATGTTGTAAAATTGATTCAAGGTATATTTTAGTAAAATGTCACAATGATAAAACTATTGACCAAACGTTATACAATTTATACATGATGTATTTATTTACAATTAGTATAACTTTAGATGATGTGCAATGCATGCTTAGCTCACATTTATATTTCATATATTTTTTCCCCTCTTCTATAATTATTTATATCATGGAATGTAGGGGACATATTTTGTACCTTCCATTCTCATGCTAATCTTATAGATAATGAATTGCATGCACATATAGAAACTCAGAATCAACACATGACATGTTAGTGTCTCATGTGCCTTGTCATCCTATTACCACTTTCCATATGTGTAGAATCTCCCTCTCTCGCCTCTCTCCCCTCTCTCCCCTCCTCCACCTCTCTCCCCTTATGATTGTTGATTTTAAGATTTATAATGGATTTGTTCTTATACTGGCTTGTATGAGAAAAACTACTCATGTTTCCCATTTATATTTGTGCCCATTTTGAGAGAATGAATTAATACGTCACATATTTACTAATAGTGCCCTCTTGTGTGAATTTGGGTCCAGTCCACAACAATAGGATCCACTAATTAGCACACATTTCCATATACGCACATTCCACTTTATCTATTTGTTTTAATATTCTAATATAGTCACCCAAATTGGACATTAAATTTTATGCATCTTAATGCACTTATGCCATATATCTTTTGTCAACCTCAATCTAATCTGAAATGAAGAAAACAATATTAATACCAATTGAAAAAAATAAACTAGACATGCACATAAATTGCCCAAAGGCACATAATTCTTTTTATTCTAAAACACATTCTTGATCATGAGATCAAGGATCAATTGATCTAAAAGATCAGAGACAGAATTTGATTACAATCTGCCTCTTTTATTGAGGTCTTAGACAAATGAATAGACAACTAAAACATATAAAAGATAAATGCATATTCACTCATAGCTGTAGTTGCATACTATATTTTTTAGAAAAGCATGTCTTCAACTCGAGTTAATAAATAACTCCAGTTAATAAATTCCTTCTATTTTTAGAGATCTTAAATTTAACTTTTGAAAACTATACTTCTTCCAATGTAAGTGGGAGAAATTACCATATTTCAAAATATATATATATGTTCATATAGAAGCTGGAGATTCTCATGCAACAACTGTGGTTCTCTTCATGCAAACTAGGTGAAATTAATTAATCCAACAAATGCCATTGATCATTTTTTAGATATTAAATCAATCTTACACCTACATTTTATCATTTGCAACCCAAAATATCTTGAATTCAATATTTATAAAAGATTTTGAATATCATTTTAATATCTATCTTTCACATTTACTTTCTTAATTTAAATCTCTTTCTTAATTTAAGATTTAATTTTCAATTTTTTTAATATTCATTGCCTGGATCTCTATTATTTAGATTATTCTATGCGTTCATTGCTTAATATAAATTGATTAGTCTATAAACAACACTTACTATAGAGAAAGTTACTTTCCTTTAGATATATATAAATCCATTTGTGGTGCCAAGCTTGTTCTTTTTTGTTTTTTTCCTGTTTTCTTAACGAAGGGGTTGGTAGTCCTTACAATAGAAAATCTAGCAGAAAAGAACAAGCTCAGATTACCAATAAACAAAGCAGACAAAGAGTTTAGAATAAATCGAATCGAAGTGGTGAGCAAACTGTGTTTACAGTCAATGAGAAATTTCTGTTTGTGACTCAGATTGGTGTTCATGACTCGCTTCATTTGCTAAGAGAGGCCACTTAATATCAACAGTGCAATCTTCAATATTGTTGGTTGATCCATTTTTAAGCCCATTCTCTTTTGGGTCTGTGTTTTTTTTATCCCTTGCTTTGCCCCACAGTACAGTGTAAAGTCCTACAATTATCAGAATTCCTCCTACCACACTGCAAAACAAAGGAAGGCAAACGATTAAAGTTGTCAAGTTAATTGTAATAGATCTTCCTATGCTATAGTTTATGGCATGTATAGAGATGAATATAAAAATATTATTTAGGCAGGGTGATCCCTCTTTAGAGCTGGAAATCTTATGTACAAGAAATTATCTAACCTTCCCACATGAAGCTTCACATGAAGGATCAACAGGTTCAAGGTTGCAACCAAAATTGTTGATAATGGATTGAACATCGCTGCAAAAACAGGTCCTCTTTCATGGATGCAATAGGTTTGCACAAAAAATGCAAACGCTGAACATAATACACCCTGATTCCATATCAATTAAAATGTGAGTTCATTGTATCTATTTATTACTTACAACAATGGAATGGAAAGATACATAAAACCAGATTAAAATTGCAATGTTTTTCTAAGATCAATTGTATGATTCAATAAGATTGGATTGTAGGGAATTGAGCTGGCCGTTTTCCCCAAAATTATATCGAAGAAATTGCTACCATCTCACATAAGGATCTCATAAAAGGCTATTAAACCATGTCACACATTCAGAAAGGAGATGTTGAGCAAATTCCAACAATCTCTCCCTTAATATTACCTGAGGGGATTTGAATCTGTCCCTTAATATTACCTGAGGGGATTTGAACCTGTGACCCCACTTTAATACTTCTTATAGACAGTTAAACTGGTCATTTTCCTCACAAGATGCACCACTACCATCGTAATTAAGAATCTCAAAATAGACTATTAAACCATACCATGAATCCTGAAAAAACCAACACTAGATATGTTCCAACATAGACCCTTCTCCTTAACCCATCACCAAGGAGCTGGCTTTCAATAGAATTCCATACATTTTAATATAATCAAACTAAGCAGTTGATCCTAGGAAAACATTGAAGTTTAATAAACTGCCAACAATCTACACTCTTAATATTAGCATTGTTGTCGCATATAATGTTTTATGTACTAACCGAGTATACAATGCTCAAAAGCTCCATGTTCCACTTCAGTTTCCAGGCAGAGACCTTTGGCTCAAAAAACAAGGCCATGACAGAGCTCTGGACTGTCCCAAATAGCAATATCATTGCTGTCAATGATTTTTGAGCTGGATATTTCTTCAAAACTGGGGTCTGCCATTCAAACATTGATCAGTTCTCTTTCTTTATATGCATATAATCATAATTTATTTTAATGTGCACATGGATTGCAGGAAACTGAGCACCTGAAAAGTAAGCCACGCAGACCATGAAAAAGTGCTTGCAAACAACAAAACTGCACCCAGTAACCATTTGCTCAGTTTTAGTGCATGAAGCATCCCTCCAAGTGTAGAGCCTTTGTATAATGTCATGATCATCGCTCCTCCCACACATATAATGGTCCCTATAACTTTTGCTTGTCCACGCTTTGTTCTGAGATCAACTCTCTCTAATCTGAAATTTCAGAATACAATAATTAAATTCATAGTAGGTAGATCCACTAAACTAGAAGCTCTAGTTTGGATGTTTGATAATTTAATAGTTTAAAAGTTTGTAAAATCTATTTGTCGGCAGTTTATCTAGCATGTTCTAATAGTAGTATGTTCAATATTTTTAATAATATTATATTAATAATTGTGATTTAAAGTTGTTAGTGTTGATGACGACTTTTCATAATTGAATGAAATGTATTCCTTAAATCTAAAAGACAACAAATCATGTGATGTCACACTAGTGCACGAATAAAATATGACTTAATGTACAACAATCAATCTCTCTTTTTTTTGGGTCTTTTTGAACACCTCAGCAAAAAGCATGTTGTTGTGGCATCATATTTGATGACGTAGAACCTGAAACCTTAATTTTAAGTAGACGATTTGTCAGGTAAGCTACTGTAAATAATTAGAAGTAATTTGAAATTTTCATATAGAATTTTAAGAAGTGTAAAGTTAAAATGCTCAACTAATAGATCTTCTTCCCTACAATGATAGTGTTCTACAATTATTCATATGAATTATATTATTTAATTATTAATAAGAACTATTTAATTATTCATCGTTTAATAAGATCTTTCGTTTTTGAACAAAAATGAAAGAGAATCTGTACCGAAAAGTTATGGCCATCACAAATGTGACAACAGGAATGAGGTTTGTAGTTGCAGAGGCAAATGTGGAGGAAGTATATGCCAAGCCTAGGAAGTAAAAATTCTGATTCACAGCAATCCTGCAATTTTACTTCATTAGTCAGTTTCCATACATGAATGCCAAATAATCAAATTACAGCTGAGTTCCAAGCTTATTCCTTTTTATACTTACCCACAAAGAGCAAGAAGAAAGATCTGCCAAAAAATGGTGCAAGTCATTGCAGGGCGTTCTTTTCTGCATTGCACACCAACATCAACATAAATTGGAACTATACTTTTGGCCTTTCAATATGAACGGATAGTCATAATTATATGATGCACCACTCCAACATTTACTTATTCTAGCATTCCCTCAGTCCATTGAAAACATGAAATTTTTACAATCCATCAAGTTCTAGTTATAATTTTCATTGTCACTTTTCATAATTTCATTTTCTGATCGAAAATAATGAACATAGAAAATCTACAGTCAAAATTCACATCTTTTATGACTACATTGACTAAAAATTCAGCACAAATTGAACCTTGTAATAAGTAATATGAATATACCTTTCTAGAAAATAAGCAAAAGGGGCCATGACAAGTGTAGCAACAGCTTGTCTATAAGCTACAAATACAAAGTTGTTCATTCCATTGTCCAGTGCAATTCTGACTATGATATTCATTCCTGCATAACAAGCCTGAACTAGAATTTGGCCTACGTGGGGTTTGAATTCTCCCATCTTCACCATTTTATCTGTATTATCAACAGAGAAGAGAACTTGAGAAACACTCAAAACATCCACAACAAACTTGAATGTTCATAGAACATTTAAACAATGCAATATAAAGAGGATTAAACAATGAAAAAAAAAGTTATCAAATGAGAAAAAGGGCAATAATTTTCCTTTGAATGGAGGTTCCATCTACCACTCTTCTAAAAAGAGACCAAGAAAATAATGACCAAGATTTGCAGTTCTGTAAATTTAAGGCAACAATATTTAAAAAAACTTTTAATTCTGATTCATGTGAGTTGTACAAACGTCAGGTTACTGTTTAACGTGGATTTCACATGATAACATGGTGTTATTGTACTCCCTATAAATGTTAAAATAAATTATTAATATAAGGCCTAAAAGTAAACCCATGTCCAACGTCAACTTCATTTTAAATTAAATCCAGCCCACATTGGAAATAAGTATAATGCAGAAGCCCAAGTCACAGGGAAGTGGTTAGATCTAATGCTAAATATTTATTCATAGGTTTACTTATGTAATCGTAGCAAGATCTAAGACTAGGTTTTTATTTATGGATTTACATGTTTGGCACATTTGATATACTTTTTGTTTGCTTGGTTTGTCGCTACATTATAATTTTTGGATTCTTTACTTAAAGAAGGCAGTTAGTTCAATCTTTTCTATGCAGCAGTTAGTTTATGAGATTTAATTTAGAATTTCATTTTAATTTAATTTAGATAAATCAAAAATCTAAATTAGACAAATTTATAAATATTATACGGTTGGAGAATGAAGTTTTTTTTGCTCTACTAGGGTTTAGAGTCACGTTGCTATTCTGAGTCCTCCTGTCCTTTCAGACCACATTTACTGCGGGAAAAAGTTTTAGTATTTATGGCCCCGGTCAGCATTAGCCCAGTAGTTGATGCTAGTGCTGTTTTGGTGACGGATAACAATGGCGCCTCCAAGCAAGAGACTTCGCAAGTTTGTTCCCAAAGTGTTCCACGAGGTATGTCTCAGCCTGATATTGTTTTGCCCATTCATGAGTTTGATGATGCTTGTTCTTGGCTTGAAACACATACTCTTATTGGTTACTTTCTGGGTCGCAACCCTCCTGAAAATATGAATAAGGATTGGGTAGCGAAAGCCTGGACTCCTCATGGAATCCGTCTGGATGGCATTCAGAGTCTTACCAAAGGTTTCTTTTTATTTCGCTTTTCCAATCCCACTCATCTGGATGCCATTTTTGCCAAAGGTCCCTGGAATATTAGGGCTTCCCTTTTAGTTTTCCAGCGCTGGTCTCGAGACTTTTCTGTCTCCGACAACAAGAAACTAAAAGTCTCTGTGTGGGTTGAGTTTCATGGTCTTCCTCTCCCTTGTTGGCCTTTCATGCATGCCATTGCACAAAAGCTAGGTAGGGTTATTTGTAGTGAGCATGACCGTTTTTTCAATTCTCGGCCTCAAAAGAGGCTCTGTATTGAAGTCGACCTCTCTTGAGATCTTAAATAAATTGTTGAGATTCAGGTTGGCGACACCATCTTCCCCCAAAAGGTGCTTTACCTCAACTTTCCCAACACTTTTTTATCATTGTCAATCCCCAGAGCATAAGATCAAGGACTGCCCTTTGGCTGTCCCTCAGCCCAAACCTCCTCCTAAGGATTTTGGTTCGCGGCCCGTTGATGTTGGTAAAAAATAAGACACCAAGAAGGATGATTGGGTAACAGTCGGCCGCAAGAACAAACAGGTAAACTTGTCGCTTCGGCTTCCACTTCACAACAGCCGCCTCCTGTAGCGGCTCGCGTTGCATCTCATGCTGAGAATGTTTCAAACCCTAGCCAACAAGGGAAAAGAATTTGGATTTTGGTGGTAACCCTCTTTGGGTTCGCACACCTCAGGCAACTTCCTTGATTTCCACTCCTCCTATTTTTAGCCACTCTCGTAGCCCTGAAGGGCATGCTGAGGCCGCACAGGAGGGCATGTCCAAAAAAAGAAGAAAAGTTTCCATGGAGTCTCTTGGGAATAATTTTGCTTCCCTTGGGGAAGGTGATGGTATGGATGACATGTTTTCTCATGAAGTACATCTCATGGAATGTTAGAGGTCTGACAGACTTGCCCAGAAAGTATTCTGTTAGGGATGTTTGGTGTCGTGTTAATCATCTGGATGTGTTATGCCTCCAGGAAGTTAAAATTTCTGGTTTTTGGCTTGATGTTGCCTGCAAAGTTATTTGGCCTAAGAGCCTTGCTCTATGCTCTCAGCACGAAGTTGGTCGAGGTGGAGTTGTTACTCTCCTTTCTCCTCGTTGGCATTCTTTCTTAATCAGTCATGGTTTAGATCCCATGCAATGATCTGTTTGGGCCACTTTCATTATCGAGAATCATTCTTTTGGCATAGTTAATGTTTATGCTCCCAATGATGTTGTTGAGAGATCTCATCTTTGACGTTGGCTTGCAGATTTTCTGCCACCTGCAACTTGGATTTTTTGTGGTGACTTTAATATGGTTGAGGTGGCTTCTGACAAAGATGACATTTTGCCTTTTAGATGGACAGTTGGTGAACGGGAAGCCTGGTACTACATGCGTAATAAATTGGGCCCTTTTGATCCCAATCTTGGCTGCCGCCGAACTGATGGCGTTTGGCACACGTGGTCTAATTTTAGAGCTTCTTCTGACATAATTCATAAACAGCTTGATCGTTCCATGATTACGACACAACCTTTTTTCTCTTTTTTCAAAAAAGAAGCCTTGCCGGTTACTCCTCTTGTTGATGTGACCTTGTCAGATCATTTCCCCATTCAATTCAATATTGTATGGAAGACAGCTATGACACGACCTCCCACCACTCAGTTCTTTTTTAATACTTTTGTTCTTAATCATGCTTCCATGGTGGCCCACATTCATTAGGTTTGGAACCTTGAGCCTCGGCCATCACAATCATCTGGCTGGATTCAATGGTGGAATGATGCCATCCGGCATACGACACACTTTCTACGCATTTATGGTAGACAAATTGCCATCTACTACCGTCGATCCTATGATGTCAACACCAAAGCTCTTTGTGTTGCCATGGAGGCCTTAGCTCTGGATCCGTTCAATCAGAGCCTGCAACTTCATCTTGCCCAGTTGCATCAATAGAAACAGGTTGCAGACAACTATGCTGCTAGAAGTGCTCAGATCAAAGCTCGTTTGCACTGGTTAAAAGTTGAAGATCAGGCCTCTAAAGAATTTTTTGCGGCTCTCCATGCCCGTCACACCAATGTGGGCATAACTAGGATCAAAGAAGGCCAGCCCCTCCTCACAGAGCTTCCTGATATTCTGCAAGCCTTTGTTCGTCATTACGAACAAGTTTTTGCCACCCAGGGAACTTCTCCTGCCAGTGATCAAGCTCTTAACAAGTGTACTTCTGTCGTGCCTCAATGTGTTTCACCATCCCAGCGTGCTTTCTGTGAGCAGCTTCTTACCCTACAAGATCTCTGGGAAGCTGTCTTTTCCATGGCTGATGATAAGGATCCTGGTTGTGATGGCTTTCCCTGTGAGTTTTATAAAACTCTCTGGGATGCCATAGGTCCTGATTTACACTAGGTCTACCTTGAATCATATCACTCCCAGTCTCTAGGAGACATTATCAATAAAGGAAACATTAAATTCATCCCCAAAGCTGGGGATCCGGAGGATATTTGCAATTGGCGGCCTATTACCTTTCTCAATGTCTCATATAAGATCATCGCTAAGGCTCTGGCTCTCAAAATTCGTCATATCCTTCCCCAGATTGTTCGGCCAGAGAAAACTGGGTTTATTAAGTCAAGATATATTCTAGATAATATCATTGCAGTTTGGGAAGGTATGGAATGGGCTCGTAAGTCATAAGAAAAAGCTCTTTTTCTTAAGATTGATTTTGCTAAAGCTTATGACTGTATTGAATGGCCCTTTATTCTTGCTATGCTTCATGCTCTGGGTTTTGGCCCCAGATTTCTTTAATCTATGCAGATGCTTTTCAGGGATGCCTCTGCTTGCATCACCATTAATGGCAGATAGTCCTCTACCTTTGGGATTTTTAGATCCATTCGGCAAGGTTGTCCTCTTGCTCCGGCCTTATATGTTCTTACAGCCGAGGGCTTTGGTTACTTGTTAGCTCACTCTATTTCTCTGGGCCATGTTCGTGGGATTGCTCTACCCCATACCACTCAGCAGTTGGTTAATGGCCATTTTGCTGATGATTCTTTTCTCACTCTTCCAGAGGATGAAGAAAATATCAAGGCAGCCTTGCAATGTTTAGACACTTTCTGTCTGGCTTCAGGCTCGGCCATTCAATGGTATAAAACCTTATGTTATAGGCAGGCTTCCCTTCCTAACCCGCCCTGGTTTTCCAATTTGGTTGGTCCAGGATTCAATATGGGGAAATTTTTTGATTCCTTGGTATACCTTTTTCTTTTCAATCTACTTCTATTAAATTAAGGAATGTTGTACTTGCTAAAATTGAAAAGAAGCTTACCTATTGGATTACCAAGCTGCTGTCGCTTGCTGGAAAATTCCAAATTTGCTCTAAGGTTTTGGCTTCTACTCATATGTACTATTCTTTATGTTGGGCTCCTTCAAAGGCCTCCTACAAGAAGCTCGAGAAATTGTTGAGGGATTTTCTTTGGGCCTCTGGTGCTGATCACCATGGATTTCACAAAGTTGCCTAGGAATTTTGTTGTCTCCCCAAGGCCTCTGGTGGGCTTGGCTTACTTGATACTCAGAAGTAGGGCCTAGCCCTCTGTGCGAAATGGGTCGTGCGTTGTCTCACAGGCAATGAGGCCTGGAAAGTCTTGCTTCGCCATTGCATTTCTTCTGGGTATCCTTTGCACAAACCGGCATGGAAAGGGATTGGCTTTCAAACCCTCCTGGTTATGAAGCACCCTGTTCAAATCCAAGGTACCTTTGTTGCCAAAAGCATTTGGAGAGCCTGGGAAGTTGTCAAACCCTGTCTTCGCTGGGTCGGCAATGGCTTCCAGGATGGGCTTTCTTTCAATCAATAGAATATTTTGTGGTCCCCACTTTTTTCTCAACAAGGGTTTCCTCTGGCTAGAATCTAGGGTATTAGTGCTCTTCATTTTCACAAATGAGGCATTCAAACGCCCAAGGATTTCTTTTCCAGAGCCACCATGAGTCTTCGCTCTTGGGATGATCTGCGGATTCAATTCCGGCTCACTCGCCCAGACCGTTAGACTTTTGACTTGCTTGTCTCTGCTATTCCGCCACATCTCCTGCACAAACTTGGAATTCAGTCAGTTAAACCTTGGTGGAAAGATTGGAAATGGTACCCTGACACGCCATTTACCAACTACAAACCCAAACTTGGGTACTCTTGGCTTGTGCCTCATTTCCCTATGGTTGATTCTCTCAACCATCGGTGGCATCTTTCTTCTTCCCAGAAGAATTGGAGCTGGCATTTCTGCACTATTTGGGATGCTATCACTGAACCCAAAATTGCTCATTTTGCTTGGTGTCTGCTCTACCAAGGTTTGCCCTTAGGAGCTCGACATCGGCACTTAGGTGTGCTTGATCCTAAATGCCCATTTTGTGGGCACCCTGGAACTATTTTACATATTTTTTGGTTCTATCGTCAGGCCCATAACTACTAGAGATGGATTCATAGTTTCTTTATTCCATTTCGGCCCGAGCCTTTCTCTTGGCATATGGCTCTCCTTGGTGATTCTCCCAGAATGCCTTCACAGTATACCCAGATTTGGCATACTTTCAGGATGGAGATTTTGTTTTCATTATGGAAAGACCGTAATGCTGTTATTTTTACTCACAACTTTCTGGATATTATTGTTTCTCTCTATGCTAAGGCATGTTTATGTAATAATGTCATGATGCAGATTCAGTGCAAGTTGACAAGGTGGTCCTTGAGGTCACCCACTTGCAGGAGCTGCTGCAACATTGGGGTAATGCCCTGTGTATTGTTGCTCGAGTGCCACCAGATTCTCTCTCTGCTAACCACACGCTACCTCGGGGCCGGCGTCATAGCAGGAGTGCCTCGGCAAGGCGATCCAGAACACCGCGCTCTTGACTCCGCCGCTCTGCCTCTCCTCCTAATAAGAGGGCCTCGGCTGGCTGGCCTCCGGTGCTTGCCTCTACTGCTGCTCGGCCGTCGGCCCTTGTTCCTATGTGGCCTCCCGACCATTTTGATAAGATCCCCCGCCTGGCTCTGGTAATTTCTCCCATGCGAGAGGAAGGAGAAATGGAAAAAGAAGAAACTGATGATGGGTGGTCGCTTCCCGACCAAACCCCTGGGCCCAATGTTTGGGGCAATCCGAATGATACAGATCCCTTGCCCTCTTCTTCTACTACTCTCGCAGCCTGAGGGCTTCTTATATGTTTTTTTTTTGATGAATAGTTGTTTAATTCCAGCATGATGCCGAATGACTCTTTGCAGGGTATTTTTTATCCCCTGAGCTTTTTTTGTGAATACTGTACTTTGTGATATTGCTATCAGGATTCAACTGTGTAGTTTTTGAGTCAAACTCATTGACCCATAATTCATGAGTAGTGGTTCACATGAACCCATCTCTCATGAGAATGAATGAAACACTTAGCACTCATTG
>MU226783.1:58423-83295 GCA_018584345.1 Thuja plicata
GGGTTCATGTGAACCACTACTCATGAATTATGGGTCAATGAGTTTGACTCAAAAACTACACAGTTGAATCCTGATAGCAATATCACAATTTGACTTGCTGTGGAAAAATATCTCCTACTTATCAATACTGTACTTTGTTATATTATTAATAGTAAAGGCCTCTTTCATAAAAAAAAAATCTAAATTAAAGTTTTGATATTATTCATATGTTTGTGCTTCCTAAAATATATCAACAAACGCTACCAAGAATTTTTAGGAGCATTTCACAACCACTTGACTCAGTAGATTTTAGAGTGGTGGAGAAATTTATGAATTTATGTTTATAAATTTTAGGATGTTTGTTTATTTTAACAAGGCTAATGTTAGAAAATTAGTTAACATGTTCAAGTTCTTCACTGATCTTTGATCTTTTAATTTAAGTTATATGATATGCAGTAGTTTGTTTTTTGATCTTTTAATTTAAGGTATATGATATGTTGTTGGATTTATACACTTGAGGTTTTTTTGATATTAAGACTTTTTACGCATTGTTAATGTGATGTTAATGACAAGTGGAATTGGTTAAGTTGTCTCTAGGCTGTTTTGCTATAGGGACAACACCCTGGTCATGTTGCTTTTGATATAAAAAACAATTCATACTATAACTTTATCATTTTGAATCCTCTTGGCTATGACACCTCTACAAAATTGGGTATTTCTCTTTGAGTTGCTAAGATCTTCAAGCAAATGTGCACTCCAATGAGATTATGTCTGATGTGGTGTTGTCAATCTCAAATGACGAGTGCTTGAAATGAATATGGTTATGACTACCCTTGATGCCCATCTTCATAAGGAGAAGACACTCTTGCAACTCAAAGAGAATGAGCACATGACATTCCCATATAAGGTAGATAAAATTTGTTGATGTCTTTGAGGGTACTTTGACTAAGTTCCCTCCTTCAAAAAGTGACAAGACTTTTTCATCCCCATCCTTCCCCTATATGGAGGCCTTTGGTGAAGATGGGATTCAAACACTTTGAGTGCCTTTTGCTAGTCTTTGCCATTCTCTTGATCTTTTAAGGCTTCTTCTAGTTCTTGTTGGAAATAATCCACACCCAAACCAACGATGGGCTGGACAAGAGGGGCTAGACAACAGTTGCTAGAGCACTTTAGTAGAAAATGGAAAGTCTTAGTTTCGAGTCTTAGCTGGTCCAAATGAGCAGCAGTTCAACATGAGGTATTAGAACTAAAACTAAGCTAGGAGCTCCAGCTTGATGATGGGCTGGGGAGGAGTAGGTAGAACACTCCAATGGCAAATGGAAGGTCCTAGGTTCGAGTCCTAGCTGGTCCAAATGAGGAGTAGCTTTACAATTCCACAATCTAGTCAAATGTTTTTGTTTGTTTTGGTTCTCCTATCTCTTCTGTTGTGAGATATGTTTTGTTTGGATTAATTATTTTGATACCCTAATGTTATAATACATAGATGTATGACATGTAACAAAAAAAAATTCAAAAATTAGTGGAGACAACTTCAAACCCTGTTAAAAGTCTTAAGAACTAAAAATAAAAAATAAAAAAATTTAGATACCTCTTAAAAAAATTTGCAATTTATGTAATAACATTTTTTTTGATGCAATTCAATCTGATTGTGGATATAAAATTAGAAGAACTGAACATTTGAAGAGTAGTTATGGTGTCGATGAACTGGAAAAGATATACAGGACTATTAAAGAAGAGAGTGATTTGAATCAAATAAAAAATGTCTGAAGCAATTTCATCACATGAAGTCCATGTTCTTGAAAAAGAATGGCACAGACAGAAGAGTTAGAAGTTGAACTGGATCTGTAATATTACGCTTTTAATTTAATAATGCGTGTCTTGTCCCAGTCTCAACTAAACAATTAACTGGACCTGACATTCACACAGATTATGTCACGACAGCACGTAGCGGACTCAGAGGAAAGCAGTTTTTATGGAATTTTAAATGCTCAACAAAACACCTTACCGAGAAGATAAACAGCGGGCGCATTAATATGAATAAAAAAAATTGAATTTCTTTTTATCATCAATTTTTAATTGGTAGAAACAAAAAATTTAGATCTACGATCTATGAATGATTATATTGTATTTTTAATTATTATTTTATATCTTTGCATTTTTGTTGTGAAATAGGGTTAAATTTTTTTTAAATTAGAAGGAACACTACAAAAACAAGAAGCATCAATTAAGAGGCAAGAAAGGACCACAACTAACTCATCATGTCATCCTTAATAAACTTATCAAGTGATTGGACATAATCTTAGGCAATTCACCACTTTCCCCAATATTCCAACCAATCATCCTCGAAACTCAAACTCAAACTTTGACTACCCACCACTCATAGACGCCAGTCAACATCCTCCAATCTCTGCTTATTGAACATGTCCATAACAACCTGAGAGTCAGATTGAAAAAATAAACCTGTTCCATCCAAGAGCACATCCTTGTTCAAGTGCATAGAGAACAACTAAAACTGCCATAGGATTATTAGTGTGTCTTTCCTTATAAATAGAAAATACGAAAATCACATTTCCCAAACTATCCTTGCCAATACCTCCAATTCCCCTATGTCTTGGATTTCTTTGAGAAGAGCCTTTAGTATTAATAATCTTAAGGATTCCTCAAAAGAGTGGAGGAAACCACTTGCCATCTTGTTGAGCCCTCTTTTTATCATGTTGATGTGTGACTTGTTGACTCTTCCTAGAAAAAGGATCTCTATAATCACCCCCCCCCCCCGCCCCCAAAGTGTTTAAGTTTTGAATTAAAGGCATGTCACCTAGATCCTCATTTACAAATAGATCACACTTTGCCATCAAAGTTTTCTGTAATATATTGATAATTCTCTGCCACACTTGTTGTACAAACATCCTCTTATATTGAAACATCCTACACTTTTTTTCTAACTACAATTGCCAAATAATAAAGGAGGGGCCAATATCCCTAGCTATTTGGAGAAATGAAGTTTTAGGTAGGGGTTTGCCTAGACTAGTTTAGAAATCCAACAGAATATTGGCATGGTCATAGCATGCTTCTATGCTCTTTACCAATAATGTCAAATTTCCTTAGAAAATACACACTAGAAAAAGAGATGAGGAATACTCTCCTCATTATTGTTACACAAGAAACAAACTAAAGGTCCTTGGAATATCCTTTTCTAAAGATTCTCCCAAGTAAGACATCTATACTACACTACCAACCATAATAAATTACACTTGGGCTAGGAAAATTGATCCCAAAGCCGCTTCCACCAAGGAACAACCACCTTTCCATATGTCAATCTATCCAACTTCATGTATCTCTAGGCCACCAAAAAACTTCCCCTCGGTTTTGGGCTCCAAGCAAGGACATCTTGTCCCCTTAGGGAGTTGCACATTCTTCCTGCTAAATTCATAGCAAGTTCCTCTTGAGCATCCACTATTCCTCCAAGAGGTTATTCATGCGGCTCTTTCCATCTAGCCACTTCCCCTTACCCTACGCTCTAAATAACCTTAAAATCCTCAACTCTGCTTCTTCAAGCTTCAAGAAAGCTATTACATACAAACTACAAAGTTGTCGAAATCAAGAGAGAGTGGGAGGGAATTCATCCCAAGAGTCATACCAGAAGAGAGCTTTAACTCCTTTATTACAAATCCAAAAGAGCCAAGTTTCTTAACAACCTATGTTCCTCTTCTAAGAGTATTCAAGTCATAGATCCTTGATGGGGACTCAAGATCCTTCTCTACAGAGTCTAGCTTGAATATTTCCTAAGGTCTCTCTCCTAGACCTCCCAGGGTGTTCTCAAACCTAATTTTGAGGCAAGTCACTAAGAACTTCCACCTGCTTCTGCAGCTCCAGTCCCCATCAATAAGTTGTCCTTCCCTTGCTCACGGAACCCACAAGGGTAGTTTCTCTTTCTAACTTTCTTCCCTAGCCGGACTATTGCCAACCTCGCCTAGGGTAAGAACTCCAAAATCATGACTGTTACTTCTCCTACCAAAACCAAAAAGAAAACTATATACTGTGACTCCTCTCAAATTCTATCCAAGCACATTTTCTCACCATGGATTCAAGAACCTCGAGGATCCATTACTATTTATAGCCCAGAACGGTCCATGAACTTACAAATTTTGAAATGAAAACAAAAGATTAACCTACTTGCACACCGAGTAAACAACAATACTTGAAAATAACTAAACACACAACCTACAACTTTTCATTGACTAGAAATAAGAAAAACCATACAAAAATATCCCAGTCTTTTGACTACTCTCTCAAAATGAAGGCTTGGGAGATCTTAAATAATCTTCCCATCATTAGAACAGACTTAACTGTCCACTCAAGTCGAAAGCATCTTTTTAGGAACCGTTACAACTGACCATACTGTCCACTAAAGACAAAATCTGCTTTTCCCAGGCTGTTGTAACTGAATGTGCCGAGCAACATCAGTACATGTTGAGTATTAGTACCGAGCATCAGTACTTGCCGAGAAACATCAGTACATGCTGAGCATCAGTACATGCCCAACAACAATAGTACATACTAAGCATCTTATCTTAATGCAGTTTCACTTTCTAAGGTTCCTAATGCCTTGGTTGGATTTCCAGAGGCTTACAAACTACTTCTACAACACACAATTAACCTAAAAACATACATCTAAGCAACTAGGGTGTTTATTCACCAATTTGACCCATTTTGCATTCGGTCATTACAAGAGTGAATGAACAAACACCTTAAAACCAACTTAAATAAATCAAAATTTTTTCCTAAGGGCCTTAACCCTAAGTTCTCTAGGTGCTCCTGCACCATACTCCCCCAAATTAGAGAAATCAACTTCCAAGTGATTGGAGCAAGTCAGGGTCGATGCCTAATTTCTTGAACTCGGTCTCCTGCACCTATGTAGCTTTGAAATCAACTTGTCCTTTCCATTTGACCAAATGTTCCATGTAGGTTTTTGTTCTAGTCTGCTTAGCAACTCTTGAATTCAGAATCTTCTCCGCCTTTGGCTTTGGAGTAACTGAAAGTTTCAGTGCTTTGAGATCCTCTGTATCTGCTGCTAGATCAGGACCTCCTTCTAGAATTGGTCCCTTATAGGATACAAGATCTGCCACGTTGAAAACTGGAGACAACCCTATATTAGTAGGAAGGTCAACTTTGTAAGCATTAGACCCATACTTTTCTAGAATTGTACAAGGGCCTATCTTCCTAATTTGAATCTTACTTGGGACACCATTTTGTAGTCTTTCTTTGTTTAGGTGCACCATGACCAAATCTCCAACTTGGAACTGAACATCTCTTTTCTTTTTATCTACCTTCTGCTTGGTGTGAGTTGTTTTCTCCACTAATGTCTTCTTCACAGTATCATGGACTTCTTTCATGGATTGAGCAAAATCTTCAGCATAACCACTCTTCTTTGCATTTCTTCCAAGATCCATGAGTTCACATATACCCCTGGGATGAATCCCATACACCACTTCAAAAGGGCTCTTTCCAGTGGATCTATTGACCGTATCATTATAGGAAATTTTTTCCTGAGAAAGTAATTGACCCCATGATTGTCCATATTCTTTTGTGAGGCATCGCAAAAGGTTTCCTAAGCTTCGGTTCACCACCTCAGTCTGACCATCGATCTGTGGATGATATGTCGAGCTAAAGGAAATATTTGTACCAAGATTCTTCCATAAGGTTTTCCAAAAATGAATCATAAACTTAGAGTCAATGTCTGATACAATACTAAAGGGTAATCCATGTATCCTTACTGCTTCTCTAAAGAAGAGATGTGCTATATAGCATGCATGATGAGTAGTTTTGCATGGCACAAAGTGAGCCATCTTGCTAAATCTGTCCACTATCACAAAAATATTGTCCATTCCCAGCTTGGTCTTAGGAATTCCAACCACAAAATCCATACTGAGGCACTCACAAGGTCTATTTTGGATTGGAAGGGGTTGATACAATCTTGCATTGCATGAAGTCCCCTTAGCCTTTTGAAATACTATACAATTCTCTACATACTTCTGGATATCTTTGCTCATTCTCGGCCAATAATAGTATCTTTGTACCAACTCTAAAGTTTTATGCACCCCAAAATTTCCACTTAATGAACCATTATGCTTCTCTTGCATTAAATTCTCCCTCATTGAACCTATCGGTATACAGAGTTATCCTCCCTTAAACATAAGACCTTCTTGATGGTGTAGGAGCACCTAGGCTATCCTCAAAGCCCTAGCTAGTCTTGCCTTGTAACTGACTATAACCAAGTCAGTATGTTTTTTCTTAGACCTTAGAAGGTCTTGTTGTTGTGTGTGACTAGGTGAGGTGAATTAGTGGTTAGAGCTAATTTCATTCTAGTTTAGTTTAGTGTTCTTTTAAGTGTTTAGTCCTTAGAATAAGCCTAAATTTGGGAAATGGGGTCTAAATGTGTCCTAGACCTATGTAAGGTGAGAAATATTCTCAAATAGGCTTAAATGATTTTAGTTCATCAAGTTGTATTGGCTAGAGGCCCTAAAAGATAGTTTGCATCATAAATGCAAAAGATGCTCAAAAGTTGTCATGACAACATTTGCAACTTTTTGCAAATGTTGCATGCAACTCGACAACTTTGGATTCCCCTCATTCTAGGAGTGGGAAATCAATGCTAGTGGCTTGAAATGGTGGAGAAAACATCTTATGGCACTCTATGGCTCATTTCTTGAGGTAGATTTGATGTATGCAAGTTTTTGAAAGAAATAAAGCAAGTGTTCTAAGATACAGAGTACAGTCGACTCATTTGAATGTTCTTTGTGTTTTAATGGATTGAAATACTTGATCTAAGTGTGGATTCATGTCGTAAGAACATATTGAAGACTTTTTTATTCAGTGAGAAAGTAGTGTAGTGTTGATTTTTTAGTTGTAGGAAATTGTTTAAGTTTTAGAGAGCCTGTTGGTCCAGCTTAGTGCAATTTTGGTTTTATGGCTCCTCCATGAAATCCAACAGTGGGAAACTCAAAAGGTGGGATGAATGAGTTAGGGGAGCCTCTATAAAGTGTAAATATACAGATAGGAGGTCAGAGGAGTCAATTTTCTAATTTTAGAGCCATGCCCTAGGCGAGCTAGGACTGTCCGATTAGGTGTATGGCAAGAGAAAAGAAGAATGCAGAGACAAGGGTGTGTATGAAAGTCCTGAACCAAGTGTGGTCTTAGAGTCTTTAGAGTCTTATAGATCCCTGGTATTGAGTTCAGAGCTCATCTAATCCATTTGGATAAATTTTTCCATCAAAGTTAGTGAACTGCTTGTGAAGTGCCAAAATAGGCCTAATAGCCCTACAATTAAGGACAAAGGTGTACGGAAGGCTTGGGGACCCTAGACCTTAAAAATATTTTAGGTCTTCAAAAAGGGTATCTGGATCCTAGATTATTTTTAGGGGTTGTTTGGAAGATTTAGAAGTAAATCTAGAAAAACCCTCTAGATAGGGCTAATTGGTCATTTAGGCCTAATAAGATCATTTTGAGAGAAGCTTTGGAATATATAGATGTAGAAGGAACATACAAGTAGTGGAAAAGGCCCTTGTAGCATTTGTGGAGTTGGCATGAAGGGTTTGGGTTTGGAATCCTTCAAAGCCATTGTGAAGCATTGAGACAAAACTGATGGTGGATGTCCTTCAAGGTGAAACACAAGAAGAGTGACTCTTAGAGAAGAGTTGGGAATAGTCTTAGGCTCAGTGCCTAGAGGCTTTTGAGATCCTAGAAGAAGAATTAGGATCCTAAGCAGACTAGGGAAAGGAAGGTCCTATCTAGAGCATTGTGTGAGCACACCTTGGGGTTACTTCTATTAGATTGGTATCAGAGCTTTGCTGATCAGATTTGTGGTTAATGTTCCAACCAACTGAATCAGTAGGAGAGTCAACATCGGTGACTAATTCTGAGCTATCTAAGAAAGTGGATGATGAAGAAGTGGAGAATAGAATGCTCTGAGATAGATTGGCTCAATTAGAGAAAAAGGTAGATGAATTTGATGAGAAAGCAGATAAAGTGAAGGATAAGGTTGAAGGGAAAGGAAAAGATATTTCCATCGATGATGAAGTACCTGTGGCTGACCCTGTCCTTAATGAGGAGCCATTCCTAAAAGTTTTAAAGGCTATGAGTGGAAAATAACTAGAATGAGTTCCAATCTTTACTAGAAAGATGGAGCTAGAGGTAGTCCTTGACTGGATAGAGGGACTAGAAAACCATTTTGAGTGTGATGGAATCACTGAGGCTCAAAAGGTGAAGGTTGCAAAAGCTTGAATGAGAGGGTCTGCACTCACTTGGTGGAAATTCATGCAAGATGAGGGAGAGAAGGAAGGAAAGAGGCCCATTGCTTCATGGAAGGCTATGGTTGCAAAAGTCAGAGATGCTTATATCCCCAAGGATTATGAAATCCAATTGCATAAGAGAAGGCAAGGTCTGAGACAAAAAGACCTAGATGTAAACTCATACGCTGAAGAATTTCAGAGACTTTGCATGAGATCTAGAGTTGCAAAGGATAAGAAGGTTAAGGTAGAAAGATACCTTAATGGACTAAAGTGGACTATACAAGATGAGATGATTCTTTTGACTCCAGACACCATTCAAAAGTGCCACCAAATTGCCATCAAAGTTGAAGAGAAACTAAGAAACAAGACTCTAGTATTACCATAGGAAGAGGTAAAGGGAGAGACACTAGAGGACAGAGAGGTGGATATGGTGGAAGGATTTCTGAACCAAAGAACCAAGGGGAGAACAAATTTGTCGAGAAACAAGAGGGAAACTCCAACAGAGGAGGTTCAAATAGGGGAAGGAACTCTAATAGAAGAGGAAGAAACAACAATCAAGGTAGGGGTAATTACTTTGCCACTATGTGTATAAATTAAATGTGGCCTTATTATTCAACTATACACTTCAACATAGTCCTTATTCATCAGCCACATACAGAAGTGAACATGATTTATTCATCCTGCATGCCTATATGATTCGATATGTTGCCTCCTATCCAGACGGGGTTTTGAATGGCTCTCAGAGTGAGAGTCTCACAACCTAGACCAATCCAAGAACGAAGGATTTTTCTCCATGAATGCAATGCAATGCAAGATTAATCTAAGAATGAAAGATGCAAGATTAATCAAAATGAGATTAAACTATGACATGATTAGAAATAAATGCAATGCAAGATTAATCTAAGAAAATGAAACTAATCTATTGCAAAATGAGAGCTTAATGTAAATGAGATTATGAACTATAAAATGTAGCAGCAATTCGTTATGCTAACAATGCATCCCCTTGAATGAGAAATGGGAGTTCTTTTATAGATTGAGAGTCTGCTCAGAATAGAAAGTTTCCTTTTGAATTAAAATAGATAAAAAAAGCCAGTTCAGATTAGCAAGTTTTCTTTAAAAGAAAACAATGAACTATTTTCTTTTTTATTTTAACTGTTTTCCTTTTTTGATTTTAACAGTTTTCTTTCTCTTTAAAGCACATTTAATTCAAAGTTTCTATTTCTGAATTGGAGTGAAGATTTTTGAGAGAATATTTAATTAAATAAATAGAATATGACCTCATAAATGTATTTTCTCAATTATTTGAATAATTAAATTAAATTATTGAAATGAGGATATTTATTTAACAATTAAATATTATTTAATTCCTTTTTATGTGTTTTAGCTAAAAGGGGTGAATTTAATTTAATTAATGTGTTAGGACTTTATAATTAAATTAATTCAATCATAGGGTTTGTTTAGATAATTGATTGATATTTAGGAATTAAATATAATGTATGATTAATGCAGATTTAGGATTTTCTGCATTTGACACTTAAGTCGAGTAGAGTCAGTCAAAACTCAGAATTGCCTAGTACATTAAGACTTTGATGATTCAGAAGAATGACAAATGCAACAAAATTGGTTAGGGTTGCAAGATGCCAATTTTGGGGTGTTACATTTTTCCCCTCTTTGAATTGATGTGCAAGTAGCGCATTGATTCAAATAATAGTCTGATGTCTGAAGCACAGAAGAATAGATTTTAAAAATTGATGATGCAAAGATCGATTGATGAAGATTTCAGAGCCATCTCCAGGATAGAGCTTAACTCTCCGAAGTCTAGGTTAGATTGCCAAGATGCCGGTCAAGTAGAGTTTTTGGGGGTCATCTTTAGAATGAAGCTTGATCCTCAGGGATCCGAGTTAGATTGCCCTGATACCTAATAGATTAGGATTTCATGAATCATCTCCAGAACGAAGCTTGATCCTCAGTGATCCAGGTTAGATTGCCCTGATACCTAATAGATTAAGATTTTTAGAATCATCTCCGAAATGAAGCTTGATCCTCAGGGATCTAGGTTGGATTGCCCTGATACCTAATAGATTAAGATTTTGAGAATCATCTCCAGAATGAGGCTTGATCCTCAGGGATCTAAGTTAGATTGCTCAGATACCTAATAGATTAAGATTTTGAGAATCATGTCCAGAATGAAGCTTGATCCTCAGGGATCCGAGTTAGATTGCTTAGATACCTAATAGATTGATATATTTCAAAAGACTTTCTCCAGAACGAGGCTCAACCTTCAGGAGTCAGAGTTAGATTGCCTCGATACCTGCCCATAAAAAAATAGTGAAATAGAGATTTTTAGGACTATCTCCAGAATGAAGCTTAGTCCCCCAATATCTAGGTTAGATTGCCCAGACACTAGTTAGATCAAGTTTCAGAATCATCTCCAGAATGGAGCTTGATTTTTAGGAGTCAAGATTAAATTGCCCCAATTCCCAATAGATGAGTTTTTTGAGAACCATCTCCAGAACGGAGCTTGATCCTCAAGAATCTAAGTTAGATTTCTCAGATACTTAATAGATTGAGATTTTGAGAATCATCTCCAGAACGAAGCTTGACCCTCAAGGATCTGGGTTAGATTGCCCCGATACCTATTAGATGACAAGATGTAAGGAACAAAGATGCCCCTATTGATTGTGGAGTATCCATTTTTGACTTTGAAGTATGAAAAATAAACATGCCCCAAGTGATGAGATACCCCTAGCAACGAGGATTTTTGAAAATCAGATCAGATTGATTGGAATAGATTCAATGATGTAATCATCCAACCCCCTCAGGAGCGAAATGGAAAGATGACATGTCATAATGGTGATTGAGAGTGATAAATCATAGATAGATGTTGAATTGGAGATCAAGAAGAACTCATAAGAGATTACGGAAGAACCTGGAAGATTCAGAATTAATTTTGAGTGATTTCGAGGTCTAGATGACCAAGTTTGACTAGGGTTGACTAGAGTTGACCAGAATTGAATTTTGATCAAAAGAGTTGAAGATTTGAGAAAATGATGATAAGATAAGATTCTGACAAGAAAGCGATGTCAAAAAGTTGACTGCACAAGCATCCGATCGCGTCGGTCCCAAATATTTTAAAATGTGATTTTGAGCTATATAGGACTGTCAGATTTCAATTTCGATCCTGAAAAAGCACTTTTGAAAATTAGATTCCAATTCAAAGCATTAGGAATTGAAGAGTGAGAGAGAGGATCAAACACTTGGGCAGTAGTGATGAAGCTAAGATGTTGAAGAAGAACTCCTCAATGTACAAATGTAGGAGAACGCAATGAAGTGAGCATCGAATTGCTGCCACAATGCAAGTCTAGAATGAAAATGCAGTCCTATGCTAGATGTTCCTAGGACATGGTTGTGAGACCCATCAGATAGTTGTCATTATAGAGCATTTTTGGAACATCAAAGTCGATACAATCCTTACTGGTGCCACTGTAACCATAAGAATATGAATATGACTTTCATCGAATAAGATGTAGGAAACAGACGTAAGCACAAGGGCACAAAAGCCAAGATGACCTGAACATTGTTTCCAATTGATGTTGTAAGAGTACACCAGTATCGAGGCTTTTAGAGCCAAGATAACCATGAGTGTGATCATGCGTAAACAAATAGAGAAATAATAGTCAAGGAGATAGTACCAACCTCACCATGGCGTACAAATAAACAAGATAGAGGGATGTAAGGCTTGTCCACCTTAGTGCGAGAGATCTTATCACATACACGCTATTTATTTAACATTGCTGGATCATCGTGACTACACCAACAAGCAGTAGACAAAGAAAATATCAATGAAATCCATGAGAACAGACAACATATAAAGAAAGATTCAATCATAGCTCAGTTAGTTTCAAAGTTTTCAAATATGTATGTATATAGGGGTGTTGAAAAACACTGTTGTGCTTGTGAGTGCATTGTGTTTGATTGTCATCGATAGATGTTTACGTTGCGATGTCCAATGTGTGTTGAAAAACATAGATGTGTCCAAAGATAGTGTTGAAAAACACATCTTTGTGTCAGTAGAGTGTTGTACTTTAGAACTAACAAGATTATTGACTCGGGTGTAAACCAAAGAAGCAATTAGATTTGGGGACACATGCCTCTAGTAGCAGTGACTGACTTGACGTATGTTCTAAGGAAAAACTAGATTTGGTTGCCCCTAGGCATATGACACTGAATCAGTGTCAAGTCAGGAGGGTTCACAAAGGAACCAGAGTGTCACAAAAGTGACCGAAAGCTATGTACAAACTAAAGCAAAGAATGCCAAGACCGAGTATCTATAGATAGAGCATTTGAGTATAACTCCAACTGTAATAGATGTGAGCAATCTCAATAGTATAGCGATAGTAGATAGATGCAGTGAGAACCACCAGTGATTGACGCGAGAGAGATTCTTGAGTGAAGAGGTCGTAGCAATAGCTGGGCATCAATAGGTAGATGCAATGAGAACCACTAGTGACTGATACGAGGGAGATCATCAAGGAAAGAGATCTCAGTATAAGAAAAGCGATAGTAGGCAGATGCAGTGAGAACCACTGGTGACTGTTGCAAAGTAGATCCCAAAAGGTGATAGGATAGTGCCCCCTAGACCAGGAGGGTTTCCCCTAGCATACAACCAATTTTAATCCATGTAAGTTGGTGTCTTGGCAGGAATTGAGAGCATGCGGAAAAGAAAATGCAAGTAGGAAAGTAGGAAAGCAAATGTATAAAGCCAAGTGATGCTGCAATAGATATAGCAATGTGGAACAAGAGGCACCTTTTTACCAGGTTTTCACCTTCTTGACATAATTTCTCTTTTTTCTACCATGATGCCTGTTTTCCAGGTTTTCATCAATGACACTTTTTCCTTTTTTTTTTCTCTTTTTTTGTATTTTTAAATTTTAAATTTTTTTTTCTTGTATTTTTGGAATATATAATTTTTTTGGAGATACATCAAAGCACCTATTGCTAGGTCTTCACTAAGATGATCATTTTTTAAGGACTTTTTCCAATTTTTAGAAAATTTTCAAGACTTTACTATATACATGAGCACACTGAAGATGTCTCAGCTGTAGAACCATTTCAGATGAAGAGCATTGATTGGCTCCTTGAGTTTCTCCCCTTCAGTAGTAGAAATTTGATAGGTGCCAGACCCAAATACTGCAATGACAACATACAGACCAAGCCAATCTAGTTCAAATTTTCCCTTCTAGACTCGATGTTGTTGATTCTTAGGGTTCTCCCTCAGAACAAGGTCACCCACCTAGAAGTCCCTTGGTCAAACCTTCTTGTTATAGCTCTTGGACATCCTTTTCTAATATTCTCTAAGGTGATTGAATGCCACTTGCCAATGTTTGTCAAATAGTTCTAGCTCTTGTAGCTGAGATATTCTGTTATCATCATCAGTAATGAAGCCTTTCAGAGAGACTCGTAGAGAATGAATCTCAACCTCAATTGGTAACAAAGCATTTGCTCCATAAACCAAATCATAGGGCATAGCCTCTGTTTGTGTTCTTATGCTTGTTCTGTATGCCCAAAGAGATGGATTGATTTGGAGGTGCCAATCTCGTCCAGATTTGTGAACTGTGTGATGCAGGATTTTAAGGATTATCTTGTTTGATGCTTCCGCCTATCCATTACCCTGAGGATAATAGATGGAAGACCAGTGTTGAGTGATTTTAAACTTAGAGCATAGCTCTGTCAAATCCTTGTTTTTGAACTGTTCCCCATTATCAGTGATTATTGATGAGGGTACACCATACTTGTAGATGATGTAGTTGAGAATGAACATTGCTATAGATTTGCCATTGGCCATGGTGAGAGGGACTGCCTCCACCCACTTGGTAAAATAGTATGTAGCTGTGATGATGAACTTATGTCCATTTGAGGATGAGGGATAAATCTGACCCACCAAATCAAAGGCCCATGGTTGAAATGGCCAGAAAGTAGTGAAGGGAATAATCTCCTTGGCTGGAGCATGAATCAGATTTCCATGTAGTTGACACTGTTTGCAAGACTTAGCAACTGTGTGGCTTCATTTTCCATATCTGGCTAATAGTAACCAGCTCTAATAAGTTTTTGGGCCAGTGTCAGGCCATTAGAGTGAGACCCACAGATGCCTTCATGCACCTCTACTAACGCACGTTTGGACTCATCGGGTTTTAAACACCTAAGAAGGGTACCGTCTAGACCTCACCTATACAAGTCGTTAGTGATGATGACAAACCATGAAGCACTATGGATTAAGTGAAATTTCTCATTCCATGTGTAAGTGTCAGGAACAATCTCGTCACGAAGGTAGGAATAAATATGATGGTAGCGGGATGAATCATGTCCAATGACATAATAGATCATTCGGGACTCAGGGGAATCATAGGCTGGGTAGTGTAACGTCTCCACTAGGAATTCATGTCAGAAATCATTTTCTGGCATCTGTAGCATGGAAGCAAGAGTAGCCATTGCATCAGCCGCTTTATTGTCTTCCCTTGGAACCTATTGAAATGTGATGTGAACAAAATATTTTTTGAGGTCTTCAACCAACCGTTTATAAGGAACCATCTTGTTATATTTTGTTTGATAGATATCATTTACTTGATTGATGACTAATTGTGAATCTCCAAGGACATTGAGCTCGTCCACTCGCCACTCAAGGGCATTCTTCATACCATTGATCAAGGATTCATACTTGACAATGTTGTTTGTACAAGGAAACAACATCTTGTATTCTTTTGGTAAAGAGTACCTTTGAGGTGTGATGAATAGTATCCCAACACCTGACCCCTATTGGGTAAATGAACCATCAAAGAACATAGTCCAAGATTGATGTGTGAGAAGTAATATGGACTCATCTAGAAATTTGGTGTTCAATGGTTGATGATCTACTAGAGGTGCTTTCGCTAATTGATCTGGAATTTCTTGCCCCTTGATGGCTTTCCTTTCTACATACTCAATATCAAATTCACTGAGAAGCATGACCCACTTGGCTAGTCTACCTGTGAGGGTAGCTTTACTGAGATAATATTTCAGAGGATCAATCTTAGCAATGAGGTGTGTAGTATGAGCCAACATGTAGTGTCGTAGTTTTTGTTAAGCAAATACCACTGCAAGGCAAGCCTTCTCTATAATAGAATAATTTGTTTCATATGAGACCAGAGTTCTACTAATGTAGTAGATAGCCCTTTCTTTGTTGTTCTGGTCTTCTTGGGCTAATAGGACACCCAATTATGTATCTGTAGTAGAGATGTAAAGTATGAGCGGCTTCCCATGAATAGGAGGCATGAATATTGGTGGGTTCACAATATATTGTTTGATTTGTGTGAACCCGTCATCACATTATTTGTTCCATTGGTAAGTGACACCCTTGTGTAAAGTCTTGGTGAATGGTTGACTTGTCTGCCAGTTGTGAGACGAAGCGCCAAATAGACTATATTCAGCCTTGAAGTCCTCTCATTTGTCTGATATTCCTTGGTGGCGGAATTTCCATGATAGCTTGGACCTTCTCAGGATCCACTTCTATGCCTTTTGTAGAGATGATATAGCCAAGAAGTTTTCCAGATGTTACACCAAATGCACATTTCTTAGGATTGAGCTGCAGACTAAACTGTTCCATGTGATCCAGTATAGGACCTAGATCCACAAGGTGTTTCTCTTGTAGCATGCTCTTAGCTAAAGTGTCAACAACATAATCTTCCATTGTTTTATGCATCATGTCATGAAATATAGTGGTGAAAACCCTTTGATATGTAGCACTAGCATTTTTGAGTCCAAAAGGCATTACGTTCTGACAGAAAGTGCCCCATGCACATGTGAAAGATGTTTTCTCTTGATCTTCCAGCGTGATCTTTATCTAGTTGTAGCCGGAGAAACCGTCCATTAGTGAGTACATTTCATATCATGCTGTCATATCTACAATCATATCAATATTGGGCAATGGAAAGTCATCTTTAGGACATGCCTTGTTCAAGTCTCTGAAGTCTGTGCAGGCTCGGATAGATTTGTCATGTTTTGATACTGGAACAATGTTAGAGATCCATTCTGCATAGTCAATTGCTGTGATAAATACTGCCTTAAGAAGTTTCTCCAATTCAACTTTGACAAGTAGAGCCACATGTGGATGCATTTTCCGAAGATTTTGTTTGAGAGGCTTGACACCTGGTGCAATGGAAAAAAGATGCATGATTAGATTAGAGTCTAATCCTGGCATGTCTGAATATTTCCATGCAAAGTTTATATTTTTCCTCCGGAAGAATGTAATGAATTCCTCTCTTTCTACCTCAGATAATAATTGTGCCAAATGAATGATCTGAGGTTCAGCAGGGATAACTTTAAGAAACCCCACTTTAGAAAAATATATAAAATCCTGGCGAATCTTTCATTTTATTTTTAAAAAAATTAATTCCTATTGGCGAATCTCTCAATTTTTTGGGAAAACAAATTATTTGTATTGGCGAATATTTTTTAATCACAAATTTTTTGTAGATAATATTGACGAATCTCAAGCAATAACCAAAATTTCATTAACAACCATGGAAAATAATTATATTTAAAGAAAAAAGAGTTCTTATAGAAAATTAATAGGCTAACTATGAAAATATTTGATGGGTTTAAGGGAAATCTATAGTATCTAGTTGCTACCATTTATTTAAAATATAATCAAATAATCTTCATTGTATTATGTGAGATAAATGTATTGTTATTTTTATTATTATAATAGGACCCAAAATTTCTTCAGTGTCATTGATTTATCAACAATCCAAAGGAAATCTTAGCCCCGATAAGTGTTACAAATAAGATAGTAACATTTTTGCCTCATGGAATATAATGAAGAAAACTAGATTATATTTTAAATCAATAATGACAACTAATATTGGTGGCACAACCCTACTATAACTTACAGTTATGATATATTATTGGTGAATTAATTTAGATTTCTATAATAACTGATAAAATTTAGGCGAATTGAATCTAACCATCTATCAAATATTAGGCGAATATTTGAGTTCAAATTTTTAATAAAATAAATTATTTGGTGATTTATATATTTCTAAAATAAAATTTTGTAAAAGTTTGTCGATTTAGGTCGCCTTAAATCTTGAATTATTAGCCAAATTTGGATTCTTAAATTTCAAAAATTAGCCAATTGGCAAATATTAGCCACTAAAAAAATCACTGAGGTTCAGCTTCTGTACCCAAGTTGAATGGTTGAGTTGGCTCAATAAGCAGAGATGATCATTCCTAGAAATGACTCAGAAGCGTATCAAGTATCTCATCCTCGAGCAGCTCAGAGAGGTTTTCACCCTTGGATACGTCCTTTATTTTGACTTTTTTAGGCTCTGACACTGCCACAATGTGGTTTTCACCATCAGAGCGCCTATTTTTTCTTCTTTTGATTTTCTGACTGAGATACTTGATATCGGCCTCAGTCATGTTGACATTGTCTTCGCTAGTGGATGACGTTACAGGTTCGACAACATTGAGGTAACATGCAAGAGCATAGTCATTCTAGAATGTAAGGACTTCATTAGATGGGGAGGGAGATTTCCAATCTATGAGCTCGAGATGGTAGAGTGAAAGAGAAGTGATAGGTTCAAGTGCGTTCATGGTACAATCATCGAAAGCATGGACTAGCAAGTCAAGACCTAGAGAAATGTCATCCAAAGGTGTAGTCAAATTATTTTGAGCCCTAGCAACCGTAGTAGATGACACATTAACATCGATGGAATCAGACTTGTTTGACCTTACACTAGACCCTTCACCTACTTCGAGAAGGTTTTCATATGTGTGCACTGTATCTCTATCACTGTCATAGGTAGCATATGAAAAATTGTCAAAATCATACTCATGAGAGTCCGTTTCATCATTAGGCGTCATATCAAGAACATGAGTGAAATCAACCCTTTGTCCCTAGTTTGGATGAGTTCTACCTAAAACCTTTGCTATGGTCAGATGAGCACCTTTTGACCTAGGTGCATCATTAGTGCTTACAACATCATCCGCTTCTTGTTTAGTGAGAAGTGGTTGGGTTTTCTCCTGTTTAAACTGCTCTTGGAAGTATGGTGGTATGTACAAATCAACTTGATGACTTGGACTTATAGTTTACATTTCTTTCCACTGCTCATAGGTTAGTGGAGAAAGTGAAGTGGTTTCATCAGAGTCCTTGTTAGTCTCAACTGTACTAACACATGGTATAAAATCATCTAGCTCAGCAAAGAATGCTGCCAGATATGGAGGAACAAGATGAGGGAAGCAGTCTTCCTCAAAGCTGTCTTCGGACTCTTCAGTTTTAGATGTACCTTCAGGTGTCAGTTGGTGATCTGTTTGAGGTACAAATTTGTTTATCCCTAGTTGAAATCTGAGCTTCTTGAAGCCTATACCTATATATTCACGTGTTCGTCGACCAATAGCTTCAAGGGGTGCGAGCAATCCTTTATGATTCACACCTATATGACCATTCCATTTGTACCCAAAGTGTTGCATAATAGTCAGAACCTTGCCATACTGTTCAAGTTTTATGTCACAAGGTGTAGTGGTTTGTTTAGATGTGTCCTCTCCTTTATAGATCCAAGCTTTGATATCTCTATTTTCAGCTTCTTCTTCTAATGGTGTCGTGGCCTGTACAAAGGTACCACCATATTTTGTTTGAGGAGGAGATGTAGAAGGTTTAGTGTTCTTAGAAGGTCTTCCATAAGAACGTGGAGACAAAGACAGAGATGTAATAGATAGCACGGGTTCAATATGATACCCTCCCATGTCAGTTTCCTTGAGTGTCAGACCCTTTTCCATTTCCTTTAGTTTAGTCTCGAAGAACCCAGTAGACTCTCTTTTGGTAGGCACAAAGATGTCAGCAGATTTTGTGAGTGTGTTGTAATCATAGCATGTATTAACAGGTATAGTCACTTCAGATCCTTTGAATGGGAACTTAATGCACTGATGATATGTTGAAGGGACAACTTGCATTTCATGGATCCATGTTCTTCCTAACAGAATATTGTATGCTAAAGGAATGTCAAGCACTTGACAGATAACATCCCTTTCAATAGGCCCAACTATGATTGGTAACACAAATAGCCCTTTGGATTTTTGATCTTCTTCATCATAGGCATTAATAGTAATATTTTTGTGGGCATCTATGCAGTATTCAACGTAGCCTAACTCAATAAGGAAGCTAGCAGAGAAAATTTTAAGGCCAACACCGTTATCTATGAGGACACAAAGGACGCGCTTTGGGCCAATCATGACTTCAATGTACAAGGGATTATTGTGTGGGTGACTCAAAGAATGGTCATCTTCCTCAGAGAGAGACAAGTAATGAGAGGAGGTCAAGTGACCTACCATGGATTGAAACTGGTCGAGATCAAGATATTTTGGGACATTTGCGTCAGTGAGGGCTTTGTCAAGGATTTTCTTGTGAGTATGGGAGATTTTTAGTAGCTCAAAGATGGTGATCTGAGTGTTGGTATGTTGTAATTGGTTTAGTATGTTGTCATTGACAACATTTGATGAGGTGGTCAATTTTGGATTCTTGTTGGCAGAGCCAACAATAGCTTTGTGTGCAGGTTGCGTTGGTGTAGACGTAGAAGGCTCAGGGCCTTTGAGAATGATCTTAGCATGAGATCGAGTAACAACGTTTGCACTAACTTGAGACTGTTCTTGTTCGGAGGGCTGAGCCATAGACCCTCGCAAGATGAAAGGAGTTTTGGGCTTGGGAGTATCTTCCCTTCCCTTGAGAATGACAACATTATAGTATTCAGCATCAACATGCTCAACCATATTAATGATATTGTCATTATTGGTGTATGTATAGTTGACCTTGGCATCAGTGTTCTTGCCTTTGGATGACTCACCTTTCCCATGAGGAGGAAATGGGTCATTGAAATCTTGGTGGTCTGAGTTCTTGTTGTGACCTCCCACAGCAATAATGTCACTATCAATAAGGTGTTGGATCTTGTGTCGTAATTGAATGCAGGTAGCCATCTTGTGACCCTTGTTCTGATGGTACTTGAAAAATGCAAATTCATTCCACAAAGATGGTCGAGGTTGCAGATCAAAAGGACATGAGTTATCCAGAGGAGTGAGTAAATGGTTGTCCAAGAGAGTCTTGTAAACCGCATTGAGAGGTTCTCCTAGAGGAGTGAACTCACACTTGGGTATAGGATCCCAAGGTTTAGGTCTGGAAAAATGTGAAGTACTCAGTTTGGATTCTGTCATAGCCTGTTTAGTGGCTTTGGATGCCTACATAGTGGTAGTGAGATTAAAAGCAACCTTTGAAGGCTTGGGATTCACATTGTCTACAACTCCATTCACAACATTCTAGTTCTTGTTGGGAAATTTGGGTTTATCTTTGCTTGAGGAGGAAGACCCTTGTTTATTTTCCTTCTGTAAGGTCAATTCTCCTTTCTTGACCATAAATGTCTCAATTCTCACAGCTTTCTTAATCATGTCATCGAATGGTAAAGGACCTTGCAACTGTACTTGATACCCAAAGTTGGGAAGAAGACTGTCTAAAAAGATGTACAAATTTTTAGATTCGGGTATTTTTCTAGAATATCTGGTATAAAGTTGTCTCTAGCTTTGGAGAAATGTCAAGAAATATTCCCCATGATTTTTTTTCAGGTTGCAAAGATCTCGGATGTGAACTGGATGTTGGATGTTTTGAGAATAGTGTTGCAGAAATAGATTGGCAATTTCGTCAAAAGTTTTGATGCCAGTTGGTAACCTAGAGAACCACTCCATAGCTGACCCTCCCAAACTATGTGGGAAGAGATGCATGAGGTAGGTTTGATCATGTATGAACTCCATAGAGAGAGCAGCAAACTCTCTCAAATGATCTTGGGGATCAAACAGGAATGGACAAATGCTTTCTAGCGTGAACTGTGTAGCAGGTTTTTCTTTATCCTTCATGAGTTGAAGAATTTGTTCTTGCATACTTTGAACTTGTTTTTGTAACTTGGAGTTTTTAATTTATTCCTCTTTAGTGACAAGCATCTCTACATTGTAGTTGGAGTGTAACTTATCCCCTTGATTGGCTAGTTCGAGAAGATATTTCTCTTTTTCCTCAGCTAGGAGAATTTCCGTCATCTTGCGGAAATTTTTATTGGCACGAGCACCTTCGATATCTACTTGGGTTATATCTGTCTCCTCATCATTAGGGGGGTCTTGATAATGGAATTTACCCCTAGTTTTAGAGTGATCATAATCTCTACTTTGTTCACCTGATAGATTATGATCTAACATCTTGCTAGGATACAAGTGTTTAGTGTGCAAAGATTCTATATGAGGAGGTTGAGTGTCTAGAGGTGTTGTACCAATGGGAACTCTTGTTGTTTTACTAGTGTCAAGTTCAGGAAACAACTCTTTAGAATTTGTATGTTCTTCAAACAAAGGGTTTTGAACCTAACTAAAATCCACTGGAAATGATCATTTGACGTAAGGGGGATGTGAGGATTCCCCACTATACTTGGACTGTGTGAAAAGTTTAGAATGACTTTCTACTTGGTTGATGGGTCTACCCCTTCCTTGTTTAGTGACATGTGAAGGGATTGTTTTTCCACTTTGAGTTGTAACAGTCATAGAAAAAGATGATATAAGGAATGTGAACTAGGACCATGCTTGAAATTGTCTCAAGGTAAATGCACAAAGTGCTAAAAGGTTGAGGTATATCTGGTGCGAATTGTCAAAAATAAGGCTAGAACAGCCGAGAGGTGACTATCGTGATGCAAGATATGATGACATAGTAGAAAGAGAACAAAAGATATGAGACAAGACAAGTTTAAGTGAGAATCACGTAATTCTCAACCCAAGAAATCTAGTTGTAGACTGTGTAGATAGAAGGCAGATAAACAGACCCAGAACAAGAACTAGATTTAGCAGAGGTACGCTGGATAGATGGGAAATAGCTCACTATTTTGGCAAAATGGTATTGGACTCGCATGAAGAAGTACTTTCTCGCATGAAGATTTGTACAGGCTCATGCAAGACTTTGCAGTCCAATGGGAATGGTCACAGAAAAGAGGTGACAGACTGGTGAACAAATAGTAGCAAAATTGCATAATATCACGTGACAATTTACAACATGTCATGCAAAGTTTCCCACAGAATGACGTGAAGGTGGTAGAATATCATGTGAAATTTTGTAGTGAAACATGCAAAATTCTATAGACTTAGATAGTTAGGACCAGATTGTGTTTTTTGAGATAGATTATGTTGTGTTCTAAAAGAAAGTTCAAGTTGCAGATTGTTTTGGACATGTTTGAATTTGGCAAGTTGTGTGATTTTACGTTTGTTTCATTTTTTTAAATGATTCACCCATGCAAAACACATTAAGTAGAATTTTTGTAGTAACAAAAAAGACACATCACAATCCTAGGTGAGCCAGGATAGTATCTGTTGAATTCCCACTTGAACCGAAGTTCAACCACGCCTACTCATAGCGGACAACTTAGAATATTGGAGGCACTAGCTCCTCCTTACATGTGCACTCACTTCTCAGGCACACCAAGCTTCGAATCCAAAGAGAATTGCTTCCCAAAGGACTGTTGTCTCTACTAAGAGCCGTGAAAGTGTGGGACATCTTAGTCGGTCTTTGACCTTCCACACCAACAGATAGAGGGATTTTGGATACTATAACAAAAGTTTGTAGTAAGGACATCCATTCAGGTGGTTGTGATCAAGTCATTTTCCCAATAAAGGGGGCTCTCCCAATCCTTTCAAAGAAAGGTTTTCACCTTAACAATGTAGGGACTCTAACGCACCACTAGGGTACTAGAGTAGATTTGGGTTGCCACAATGAATTCACACTTGTCCATTGTGAGATTAATCACAATGGAATTTTTTATATACCGGTTCAGAAGGGCTTGGATTTAGCCTGTTACCGGTTGGGCAATCCACTCTCACTAGCTCTATTTCCCTGAAATGGTTGTGACTTGTCTGCCAGTTGTGACTTGTCTGGAGAGGTAGGACTTCGTGCGGGCCAAAAAACTTCTTCACGTGAAAGGATTATTCTTCGCATGGAGAGAATATAGTAGTTTGAATGCAAAATGAGTCTATGTCATGTCCAATAGCATTTGTGTTAGCATTTTTCTTGTATTTAGGATGTCTGTAATGCTTTATTTCTTAGTTTTGCATTAATTATCTTGAATCATGAGCCGAGTACTAATCGTGCATTGTTGTTTGCATGTCTTGCAGGTTGATTTCCTAGATATCGCATTTAGATCACATCATCCCTCCATCAGTTGGTTGGTTAGACAGCTAGATGATGCCGAGATAGCACATATCGACAGTTTGGGCCTGTCTCATCTTTGTGAGGTACCTGAGATTCAGGTAAATCATGGACTATTAGGAGCTTTGGTGTAGCATTTCTATTCAGAAATGAACACCTTTCATATTCCATAGGGCAACATGACAGTGACGCCTGAGGATATCTACAGGATTCTTCGGATACCCTTCCACAGAACTAGAGTGGAGTATGAGGTGCAGCCACAACCAAGCACATTAACACTGCAAGAGATCTTGCAGGATGAGCTTGTCATGGGTAGAGCCATCCCATGGGAGGAGTTGATCAGAGATTATGGGCCCAAGCATCGAATGGCCATAGTTTTGGTAGTATTCCTTGGATGCTATCTGATGCCTGATCATGGTCATGATGATTTTGAGTGCAGTTGGGGCCAGATGTTACAGAGGATGTTGGTTGAGCTCATAAGATATGGGTGGGGTCAGTGTATGCTAGCTTGTGTGTGAGGTTCTGAGAGATCCATTGGAGCCATACATATGCAGTTATAGAGGTTTGATTACTCAGCTCGAAATGGGTAAGATAGAGTAGTGGTGAGCGTAGCTTGATGATTTGGTAGCTGTGATATGGTGACCCTGGAGGCTAACGAAGGAGTGGGACAATGCCAGTGATCATCTAGGCTATATGATTTTCTCAAAACCATTGATCGATTGTGCTATTTATGTTATTGATTCGTTCCCTCTTTCACATGTCTAGCGGTAGTTCAGTCGGGCACAAGAGATATCACAAGAGTACTATTCCTATGCTCATTTCACTTATGAGCTTAGGAAGGGATGGTCGATCAAGTTAGATACTGGTCGATGTATGATAGACATTCAAGCCCTATCTTGGATGCGATGGGATTATCTGAGTGGGATTGCAGCTGGTGGCATGACCATAGAGTACAGGGATTTTTTTGTTACTCATCCCTTCCCATGGTTTATGGATCTAGTTGGCATGGGAGCGCTAGCACAAGTAGTGCACCCATAGGTGCCACAAGAGAATGTACCATTGCCTCCACCACAACATATACCGCAGACACCACCACAATATGTACCACAGTAGGGGCCACGACCACACACAGTATAGGTGGACATACTCACATAATAGATGAGGACTGATCCTAGTGTGAGTGGCAGTGGGAGGAAGAGTAGGCGAAGGGTAGCTGCACAGTTAGACGATGTGAAGGAGTAGACAGAGCAGCAAGAGGTACATCAGGAGGACCTAATGTAGGAGGATCAGCCTGTACAAGATCCTGTATAGGGTTTAGTACCCAGAGATGCATCATCATAGGTGCAGGAGGCCCTGCA
>MU226783.1:110924-167289 GCA_018584345.1 Thuja plicata
CCGAGAAGGTTCCAGAAATCTAGCCATTAAGGCCGACTACCCTTAGCATTTAATTATTTTTCACTTTTATTACAAAAGGGTCGGCTTTAACTATTTACAAAACATGAGATTAGGTAGCCCAACTTCCGGAAGCCATAACTTTTGAATTGTAGTTCTGATTGGCTATTATAACCACTTTTTGGAAAGGGGAGATCGCATTCTACAATGCTTGACTAGCAAAGCGCAAGTCAACCAGGGGTTTGACCTTGATCCGGAGCCTCTAAGGTCCTGAAAATTGAGCTCAAAGATTTTGCACCCTAAAATCTCAACAGTAAATCCTTAATAACTTCACCAATACAGATGATCTGGCAATGAAATTCAACTGGCATTCTTATATGACTAAGATGAACCTTCACCTAGAAAATTAGAACATTCTGAGTTCAAACGACCAACTTACTAAAAATAAGAAGTTTCCAAAAATAGCAGCTTTGTACAAAATAGCCCTTATTGAATAGAAAAACACATATTTTTGGGTGATGCAAGATTGCCCTTACACCCAGGATGCTCCTGCATCAGCTTGGCTCTTCTTTGATGGGCTCTTTGAGGAGTGCTCTACGAATCATCAAGTTCTCCCCTATCTCATAATCTAGGGTGAATTCTATTGTCTTGCTTGTAGAAGACTCTTCTTGTACATAATTCATTCTATTCTCTCCTCCTTGTGATGTAGAACCCTTCTCAGGACACCTATAGGTAGGATGCCCAAACTGTTGACAGTTATAACACTTCATTGAAGAGAAATAAGATCATCTTCCCTGGTTATTGGTTCTTCCTCTTGAGCTATTATTTGAACTTCTTCCTCGGTTGTAACCACCTCTTGTGTTACTAGATTCTCCTTGATTATCAGTGAGTTTGAACTCACTCTAATTTCTAGCCTCAAAGTTCCTTCCATGAAAACTTTGTCATTAAATTCTACTGTCTCTTCCTCTACCCCTACTATTTGAATCTTGTTTCTTTTTGAATTTCTCTTCTACCTTAAGAGCTAGTTGATAGCACTGATGTAAAGTCTTGGGGCTTATGAGAATAATTTCCTCTTGGATATTCCACTTGAGACCATTCAGATACCTAGCCACTTTTAGGCTCTCCTCTTCCATTACATGTGACCTTAATCATAACTTGTGAAACTCTTCTATATAGGTACTGGCCTCTAAGTATTTCTGTCTCAGATTCTATCTTTTCTTGTGCAAATGCACTTCATAATCATTAGGGAGATAAGTTTCCCTCATTTTAGCCACCATACCTTTCCAACTGGTTATAGGATTCTTTCCTTCTTTGGTCCTTTCATCTTGGAAAAACTTCCACCAAGTGAGAGAAGTCCCTCTCAATCTTATCTTGGCTATTCTAACCTTCTGAGCCTCGGTCACATTATCACAGTCAAAGTGATTCTCAAGTCCTTCTATCCACTCCATAACTACTTCTGGTTCCATCTTGCTGCTGAATAGAGGAAAAACTTCCAAGGAATTACCACTCATTGATTTCAAAGCTTTGAATAATGGCTCTTCTTGAAGCACAAGGTCTAGCTCTGGTATTATGTCTTCCTCAGCCACTTACTTACCCTTTTCGCCAACTTCTCTCATTAGTTCACTAACTGTTTTAGTCCTAAGCTGCACTTCTTCTAACTTAGTTGCCATTTTGACCAACTATTCCTTTAGGAGTCTATTCTCCTCTTTCTTCTCTTCTACATCCTTAGCCAACTCAACATTTGACCCCATTTTGAATGAATCTATAGACTCTTTTGAAGATAACACCCAATCAACACAAGCCCAATATTTAGGCTCTTATACCAATCTAATGGGGACTCGAGATCCTTCTCTATAGAGTCATCTTGACTGTTTCCTAAGGTCTCTCTCCTAGACCTCCCAGGGTGCTCTCAACCCTAATCTAAAGAAAAGTCACTAAGAACTTCCACCTCCTTCTACAGATCTAGTCCCCACCAATAATTTGTGCTTCCCTTGCTCATAGAACCCTCAAGGGTAGTTTCTCTTTCTCACTTTCTTCCCTAGCCAGACTATTGCCAAGCTTGCCTAGGGTAAGAACTCCAAAATCATGACTGTCACTTCTCCTTCCAAAACCAAAAATAAAACTATATACAGGGACTCCTCTCAAATTCCATCTAGGAACATTTTTCTCACCATGGATTCAAGAACCTTGAGGATCCATTTCTATTTACAACCCAGAATGGGCCAGGAACTTACAACTTTCAAAATGAAAACAAAAGATTAACCTACTTGCACACCGAGTAAACAACAATACTTGAAAATAACTAAACACACAACCTGCAACTTTTCATTAACTGGAAATAAGAAAAACCATACAAAAATATCCCCCTCTTTCAACCACTCTCACAAAATGATTGCTTGGGAGATCTTAAATAATATTCCCATCATTAGAACAGACTTAACTGTCCACTCAAGTTGAAAGCATCTTTTCAGGAGCCATTACAACTGACCATACTTTCTACTAAAGACAAAATACACTTTTCCTGGACCGTTGTAACTGAATGTGCCGAGAAACATCAGGTAATGTCAAGCATCATTACTGAGCATCAGTACATGTTGAGAGACATTAGTACATGTCGAGCATCAGTACCAAGCATCAGTACTGAGCATCAATATTGAGCATCATTACCAAGCATCAATACCAAGCATCAATACATGTCGATCAACAATAGTACATACCGAGCATCTTATCTTAATGCAGTTTCACTTTCTAAGGTTCCTAATGCCTTGGTTGGATTTCCAGAGGCTTACAAACTACCTCTACAATACACAATTATTCTAAAAACATACATCTAAGAAACTAGGGTGTTTATTCACCAATTTGACCTATTTTGCACTCGGTCATTACAAGAGTGAATGAACTAACATCTTACAAACCAATTTAAACAAATCCAAAATGTTCATAAGGGTATTTAACCCTAAGTGCTCTTGCACCAATCCTTTACCTATCATATTACATTGTGGAACATCCCTGCTATCTACTCCCCCTAAATACTTTATATTGAAAATTTTGGCCCAACCTTGATCTTTGCTAGATCATCATTTCCAAAAAATCTTACTTGTCAAAGCATGACCATTTATACTTTCTTGACATAAACCAAGTCCACTATCCTATAGAAACCTACAAAAAATCCTCATTTAACTAGACTCCACTTTCAAGAAAGCAAATTACTCAGTTTCAAAGTTTCTTGGAGAGGGTGTCAAATTCATTAATAAAACTTGTTGGAGCAGTCTACACAAAAAATATCTATATATAGGGAGACCTTGAGCCACGAACTTCAACATAATTATTCTCCTAGCATTTCAAAGCCATTTATAACTCCAATGACTCACCTTCTTGTAGAACTTATCCAAAATGTCCGGCCGAAACCCCCTAGACAAAGGGTGGTCTAATAAAGGAACCCCAAGATAAACGAAATGAAAAAAACCAACCTATAATCTTAAAATCCTCGCAATCCTAGTTTGAATAGTTAATAAAGTATTAAAAAGGAGGATAAAGGACTTCTTTTCATTAATCTTCTATCTAAAAGCTACCAAATACGTATCAACAGAATTGCTAAAGGTAGTATCCTTGAGAATTCTAGAAAAAACAATCAAAGTCATGTCATCCACAAATTGAAGCTAAGAAGGATGAAGTCCATTGCCCAAATTTCAACCCTGGATCAGTCCTTTCCTTGAGATTTTATAAATCTTCCCAACCCTTCCACCATTCAGATAAATAAGTATGGGGAAAGAGGATTACCTTGAGTTAAGCCTCTAGAAGCTCCAAATAGCTTTGTAGGCTTACTATTGATGAAGACGAGAAAATAAGAGGTAGTAATATAAATCATAACCCAACTAATCCACTCACTACCAATACCAAAGGCTTCAAGAACTTTGTATAAGATACTCCATTTGACTTTGTCATAAGCTTTGGCCATGTCTAATTTTATAAACATAGCCTTTTCCTTAAAAGTTTTCATAGAATGCATAACTTTTGTAGCTATGATAACTCCATCGAGAATTTTTACAAAGCCTCCCTACTCCTGAAAGATCAATTTAGTGAGTCGTGGCTTAAGCCTATCTGCAATCTATTTTGTGATTATTTTGTAAGTCATGTTACGCAAATCAATGTGACAAAAGGAGTTAAAAGAGTTAGCTCCTTCCTTTTTAGGGATGATAGAAAGGAAAGTAGAATTAAAAGTCCTTAGCATCTGCTTGTTTCTATAAGATTCTTGCACCACCTCCATGAGGTCCAACTTTATTATTTCCCAAAATATTTGATGAAATTATATAGGAAATCTATTCAGACCAAGAGGTTTACCCTTCTTCATTTCAAATACCATTCCTTCAAATTCATCATAAGAAATAGGTCTAAAAATATTCTCATTCAATCCAGTAGAAACAAGAGAAGAAACTCAATCAAGCACTAAGCCCTACTCCATATTGGCAGGAAGGGAATCTTGAACAAACAAGATCCCAAAGAATCTAGTGTCCTCTTGAGAAAAAATCCTAAAGGAAGGGAGAGGGACACCCTTAGAGGAAATGAGAGAAGTGACAAAATTATCATATCTCATGTCTTTCACCAAGTTGTGAAAGAAACTCATTTTCTTGTCACCTTCTTGAAGCCAATTAACTCGTACCTTTCTCTTCCAATGAATCTCCTCTCAAAGTTCCCATTTCTCTAGTTCCTTGACTGAAACTAACTCCTCTCTATAATGTTCCTCTAAAAGGCCTGGATCTCTAATTTTGTAAGTAATGACATTCAGCCGAGATTTTTCTTGTACCTTTTCTAAGATGTTTTCAAAGCACAACGTATTCCACTTTTTAATCTTGTAATTGAAAAATTAAAGTTCCTTGATGAATGAGTACATTTTAGTTCCATAAGAAGGCTTCCCCTCCTGCCACCAAACTAGCATAAGGTCATGAAGGGAAGTATCTTGAATCCACATAAGATAAAAATTAAAGGAATGGTTATTTGAGACATGAAAATGAGTAGCAATAAGTTTGATTGGACAGTGGTAAAATCCTTTCCAATCTAGAATCTTAGAGCTAATCACCTAGTTATCACCCATCCAATATATTTTTGGTATCTTCTATCTTCTATCTCCATACTTTCTATTATTCTAAGTGAGAAATACATTAGCACAATTCACACCCACAATTGTCAAGAACTCAATATTATCCCTTATAATCTCCATAGAGGGATCAAGCCTAACATTACCATCCCTTTTTTCAATCAAACAAGAGATTGCATTAAAATCCCTTGTGATGACCCAAGGGAACAAAGGGGTAGGAGATCAAACATATCCAATATAAGACCAATGTACATATTTTCCCATAAGATAAGTTGGAGCATGGACATTATTGAAAATGAATGTCTCACTAGATTCATGACTTACAATAGCCATAGAGATAGAATACTTCATATAAATCTACCCAATAGGTACTATCTTACGTGGGTGTCAACGAAAAGACATACCTCCCGAGTTGCTCTGAGCCCCAATGCATTGATAATGACTCCAAGCCCAAATTTTGGATGCCTTATTTAACATACCATAAGTTAAGAGCTTAGATTCTTAGACAAGCACTACATTAGGAGAGTGAGCTCCAATAAACTCTCGAATAGCCTTTTGTCTAGAGATGCTATTCAAACCCCCTTACATTCCAAGATAGGACAATCATTTCTAAAGATGAGAGAAATGGGAATTAATGGTCTTTGTAGAACCAAAATCCACCAAAGCCTCACCAATTAATTTTACCTTTTCCTAATCTATATTTCTAGCCTTTATTATAGGATCCCTTTAAGGAGAACCTTTTTCAAAAATATTTTGATGTATTCCCAATACTAGCTAGGTTCCCTTACTTTTACTACCACCTAAAGAATATTCATCCAAATTAATCACTGAGATGATAAAACCTGAACAATTATTTACTTTACCTCCATTTCCTTCCAACACACTTGAAGTCAATAAAGAAATATTTGTATCGATTTGGGCATCAAGATCTACATCTTGAGTACCAACTTGTCAAATAATATCCTTCTCAACATTTATTTGATCTATTTCTTGAGTAGTTACTTGCAAAAGCTTTATCAAATTTTTCTAAATCCTCTAGTGCATCAAACCTGTTTAGCACCTCATTAGTCTACCTATCCTTAAGAGTTCTCTTCTGATCTCTTCCCTTTCCTTGTTTTTTGATCAAAATAAACCCTTCTTTATCCTCTACCATGGGTTCTTTTTCTTTATCTTTTTTAGGTAATGGATGATGGGATCCATTACTAGATACCCCTACATGGTTAGATTTTAGGCACATTTTCTGCAAAAGGCCATATTCATATAAAATTTGCCAATGGAAAGGAATAATTTCATAATCATTTTGTTGAATCCAAGAACTGGATCCAAGACGAATTTCCATGGAATCAAGTAAGGGCTTACTCAGATCAATTTCAACACAAAAATGAGCATAAGTGATTACCTTTTTGTCCATAGTTTTTTGTGAAGGGCCCATTGGATTACCAATTTGCATCAAAACAAAGTTGAAAATATGATTTCTTCATAATTATAGTGGCAACAATTGAAGCCTCACCTAGATTGGAAACCTGAATGAAATATCTTCTATACAATTGAATCTGATGTGCAATAAATTATTGAAGAGACCAAATTAATTGTAAAATCAAGCTCCCTTCAAAAGTCTTATTCTTGTTTGTCATACAAAAAAAAATCACCAAAAAAACTATTGACATCCAACATAACTTCCGTTTCCCTCTCTAGATTCCATGTGCTATGTGCTTGCAATTCCAAGAAGGGAAAAGTCACTCGAATCCCTTTGAACTTACAACAAGGCATGATTAGTTAAATAATTAATATCATCTTTAATATAATCAATCTGGACCACACAAATGTTCTTGATATCACTTCTTGCAAGGTATCCATTTACCTTCATAGGCCTAAAACCCTTAGTTTACAAATAATTTTCTCTCATACTTGCACTATTATGACAAATAACATTATTATCTTGCATAAATGGAGCTGAAATAGCCTCTAACACATTATATATGAAGAGAAGAGTCTACATTACCAATATGCCTCCATGCATTTCTATGCGAAGAAGTCAAGGAAAAATAAATCCACAAAGCCTACCCCAAATTTATCTTTGTGATGTAGGAGCATCCTGGGGTAGTTGGCAATCCTATGTCACTAAAAACATGTTTGGGTTTGATTTTTTTTGTTGCTTGGGATCTTGGTAATCTGGTCAATAACTACCTTGGAGTTCCTTGTTGGAGTGCTTGGTTACCTATTGGATTGATTACTTGTGGCTCGGTCTCTGTGATTGTTTTCTCGGTGGTGTTTATTTAGTGGAGCTCAGATTGATTGTGCCTCTCACCAAGTGGTCTGTTCTTGGTGTTCTTGATCACTGATGGGGTTTATGCTATATGTTGGGCTGACCGACTGGTGCATTTAATTTGTGGTTGTGTGTGGGAGATGTGAGGACCTATATCTTGTTTGGTTCACTCTCCTATGCATATTTAATGACTGTTGGACGCTGATTGATGGATAACATGTTGGTTGTGTGTTCTTGATGCCGACTTGGGTTTATTTATGTTATTTAAATTGTAATTCCAACTTATGGAAATTTTGTATAAAAGAGAGTCTAGGTTGATGTTTAAGGAGAGGGGAAGATAGGTAGAGGATGACAAAGATATGATGATAAATTGGGAGACTGAAAGTTGATGTAGATAGTTGTAAGTGGGTAAATAGAAATTGTAGATTGCTTGGAGGCTTGCAAGCACAAGTTTAGATGTGGTTTCTTCCACTTGGCTATAGAGTAACTTGGCTATAGAGTAGACTAGGAATGTTGGATCTTGTAAGATATTTTTGATGCTATTGTTGTTTTGGTCCTAATCGGGAAGACCTTACAACCCAACATGTTGATTGTAATGTTTGGCTATTGAAAATAATCTAATTGTTGTTTTACATAATTGAATCTGAATCTAAGCATATGTTGATATAAATTGTTATATCTATGGTGTTTTTATGTTTCTGTTGTTGTCTTTTTGTTGGTTGCAAGTTTGGACAGTCCATTCTTGGATTCTCTGAGCTTGACTGCATCAAGTGGTATCAAAGTTGGTTTGTTTCTTGAGGAACATAGGGTTTTCAAAGATATGGAGAGATGTCTCTGAGAAGACTGGACCCTAGGGCAATTGCAGATCTATCTGAGGAGGTAGAAGCGAGGATAATATAAATATTTAGATCTGATATTGTGCCAATGAAAAATGAAATCATAGAAGATATCAAAAACCTTGGACTACAAAGAGGTCCTAGAATAGATGATGGTTATGAGGAAGTGCTAAAGACTTTGAAGTTTCTAGATCTAGTGGATATGATAGAGATGATTGAATAGAGATTTTTGGAGGAGACATAACTAATCGGTACAGAGATCTAGAGCTCGATTGAGTACAAGTTACCAAATGGAGGTGTCCAATTTTTTAGGTACATTGAGAACTGAGGATCTGATTGATTGGATCGATGAGTTAGAAGACTACTTTGAGCTAGAAGACATTGAAGATCCACTTAGATTGAGATTTTCACAGCACAAATTAAAAGGACATGCTTCTTTATGGTGGAAAGAGTTCCATAGGGATATAGAAGAAGAAGGTGAGATGAAGATCAATCGGTGGAGGTTGATGGTGAAAAAACTAAAGGCTAAGTTCATTCCTACCGACTGTGAACTTGATTTGTTTAAGAAATTTCAAAATCTAAAATAGAAGGAGATGATTTTGGAAGATTATACCAAGGAATTCCACAAATGGACTATTCAGTCTGGGAATAGATAAATTTATAAAGAAAATGTGGTGAGGTATATAAATGGTCTAAGATTTAATATCTAGGATGAGATTGGTATGTTGAAGATCAACTTGGTAGAATATTCTTATCAATATGCATTGAAGGAAAAAGATAAGTTGAAAAGAAGACCTCATGGTAATTCATGAGGGAAAGAGAAGCAAGAACAATTGGCAAAAGATAGACCAAAAGTTGAAGATGAACTGAAACCCAATGAACTGAGGAGAAGGAAAGGTAGAGGTGTATTTAGAGGTACTTGTTATAACTATGGTGAAGAAGGACATCAATCATTTGAATGCCCCAATGTAGATTATAAGGTCGGTAGTCATCAGAATGCTTTGGTGAATGGGGTTGTTGAGAATGAACCTGAGGTGGAGGATGTGACTCTCTTTCTTAGGAGAACATTGCAACCCTTGAAGCAAGTTTATTCTTTTCAGAGGAAGAACTTATTTAGGACTGTGTGTAAGTCTGGTGGTAAATGTTGTAAGGTGATTGTTGATGGAGGAAGTACTGAGAACTTAGTTGCTAAGGATATGTTTCAGAAACTTGGTTTGAAAAGGTTGAGACATCTGTGTCCATATAGGATAAGTTTGTTACAAGATGGTCATGGAGTAAAGGTGAAAGAGCAATGAATGGTAATTATTTACATTGGTTCTTATAGAGATGAAGTATTATGTGACATTGTGGAGATGAGTTCTTGTCATGTTTTACTTGGAAGAACTTGGTAGTATGATAGAGAGGCTATTCATGACTATAAAAGGAATTTATTTACTATCCTGAAAGATGGAAAAAAGTTTGCTTTGATTCCTTTGAAGGATGAAGAAAAATAATGGAGAAGGAGATCGAAGATGACTACAATGGTTGGTGCAGACATGATTCTATAGAAGTATGAAGATAAATTAGAGAGTACTAGTAGAAAAATGAAGAAGAAGAAGAACCGAGGGAAGAGTGTGTCGATTGAGGAGTTGGAGGAAATGTATATCAAGAACTAGTTTGGGGTCCATGTGCTGAATCCCAATAGATGTTTGTCCAGATTCTGAGAACATCTTTTTGCACCTTGGGTGTCTAATACAGGAGCATCCTGGGGTAGTTGGCAATCCCGTATCACCAAAAACATGTTTTTGTTTGATTTTGATTTTTTTCCTGGGAGATCGGTAATTTGGTCGGTAACTGCCTTGGAGTTCCTTGTTGGAGTGCTCGGTTACTTGTTCGCTTGATTACTTGTGGCTTGGTATCGGTGACTGGTTGTTCAGTGGTGTCTATTTGTTGGAGCTCATTTTTGTTGTGCCTCTCACCGAGTGTTCTATTCTTGGTGTTCTTGATCACTGATAGGGTTTATCCTATTTGTTGGGATGGTCAAATTATGCATTTAATTTATGGTTGTTTTTGGGAGATGTGAGGACCTATATCTTGTTTGGTTCACTCTCCTATGCATATTTAATAACTTTTGGAGGCTGACTGATGGATAACATGTTGGTTATGTGTTCTTGATGCCGAATTTGGTTTATTATGTTATTTCAATTGTAATATCAAATTATGGAAAGTTTGCATAAAAGAGAGTATAGGTTGATGTTTAAGGAGAGGGGAAGATAGGTAGAGGATGGTAGAGATAATTTGATAAATTGAGAAACTGAAAGTTGATGTAGATAGTTGTGAGTGGGTAGATAGAAATTGTAGATTGCTTGGGGGCTTGCGAGCACAAGTTTAGATCTAGTTTCTTCCACTTAGCTATAGAGTAGACTAGGAATGTTAGATCCTGCAAGATCTTGTTGATTCTATTGTTTTTTTAGCCCTAAGTGGGAAAGCCTTACAACCCGACATGTTGATTGTAATGTTAAGTTATTGACAACAATTTAATTATTATTTTGCATAATTGACTCTGAATCTGAGAATATGTTGATATAAATTGTTATATCTCTGGTGTTGCTATGTTTTCATTTTTGTCTTGTTGTTGGCTGCAAGTTTGGATAGTCCATTCTTGGATTCTCTGAGCTTGACTGCAATACTTTGTATCCTCTTACATGCAATACAAAAGACACTAAAAAAAGAAAACAAAATGTATACACCAAACACGGTGCTCCAAACCACAACCACCAAACATAGCACTATATTCACCAAATCATACATCAAAAACCTAAGAAAAATCCTCAAAAACTATAACCACAGGCTTCTCGCCCCCTAAACACTTCAAAAAATCCACCATACTATTAGAATTGTGGCTCTTTGAGGTGTTGACATTCAAGTTTTGTCATTGATGTCAACATATGTTTTAGTTAGATATAGTAAAATTCTCTGAAAGACTGGTTATCAAAGGTATAGGCAAGATTGGAAGGTGTGTACAGATGTTTTACAGAGTATCAGCATCTGCGAGCACAAATTTGTGTAGCAATATGAGTGTATACCTTATGTCTAAGGTGGCTAGATCTTATGTGATGAACTATAACTGATTAAATGTTTGAATATGATAAGTTGATGATCACTGAGCTGCAAAAGTGAATGAAAGACATTAAAGTAGTTAATGTATTCTATTATCATTGATGTCAACTTGATATGGTTTGATTGTTCATACACATATTGTCATAACCTTGAAGATCTAAAGAGACAAAGTTTATGTGGTTGGTAAAACATAAAAGTTCTGTATACACCGAGTGACAGTGAACATCGAGAAGTTCATAGTGTATGCCAAGCACAACAGTAACTTAGAAAGTGTTACCGAGCAAGAGTTAATGACCGAGTATAACTAAAATTGATGACCGAGCATAATTGGAGTTAAAGAACGACAAAATTTCTTAGCTGACAGAGCTACAATTTAGGGATTGACTGATTAATTATTTTACTATCAACAATCAGTTAAGCTAAATAAAGGAAGGAGATTAAAAGCACATTTTATTCACAGTTATCAAGGAGAGATTTACAAAATTAAACTAAAGTAGAGCTTTACGGGATAAAAAAAATCATGGTGAGTTTTACGGATCAAGGAGAAATCTATGATAAAAAAGGAGATTAAGCGGCTAATCATGTCTATATAAAGAGAGAAAGAATTCATTATCAAAGAGAGGAATGTTGAGTATATTTTGTGTGAATATAGAACTCTTCATGCAGATCTAATCATAGAAGTTGAAGAACAGAGCCAAGGAATTCTGCAGACACCTAGCAACAGAGGATAGAGCATTCACCGAGTAGAATAAAGAAATAAATTAAAGGAACTGAAGTATATATTGATTAGAGAGGTATTATTGGACTAACACTAGATCTGAATATTTGCAAATCAAAGTTGTATTTTGAACAAATCATTTATTGTATCAGTTTAACCATTGATTCATAAAATCTCTTAATCGAGTGAGATTTAATAGTCCTTATTGTATTGAGATACTCAAGAGTATCAAAAGGTTTTCTTGTTGATAGCATAGTGAGTGCTAGGTCAAAAGACAAAATTTTGTTTTTAAATCCTCTAACAAGGTCACACTTAACAGTGTGTATTGTAACCTTTAACAGGGTTGGCTCTTCACCGAGCTCACTTCAGAAGAGTAAACATATTTTGGGTTACCGGTCCAAGGTGGTTTTTTCCATATTGGGTTTCCACATTAAAATATATGTGTCAAATGTGTACATGTTTCATTGTATTGATATTTTTCTTTACACATTATTGAAACTGGATTGGTTAGTTAACACTAAGTTTATTTGCTACTACTCGGTAAAGTGAAGAAAAGATAAATAGTATATCTTACCAAACAATTTATATTTGTTAAGATTATTTATGGCATACATCTTGATGAAATTGGGATTGTAAGATAACTGAAGGTATTATATTTGACTGATAAGTTTTTGGTTGGATCTTTTGGAATAATTGTTAAGGCCACTGGTTCACCCCGCCTCTTGAGTTATTCTAACAATTGGTATCATAGCTTTGGTGCTTTGATGAAAATTTTAAAGGGACTTAAGCTAAATATCACAAGATGAGTAAAAGGGATGTGTCTAAGTTGAACAAGGACAACTTTGCATAATGAAAAAATAGGATAAGACTTCATCTATCTAGTATTGGAAATGGTGTTACACAACACTTGGATACCGAATATGTTGCACCTTCTGGACCTATGACTCTTGATCAATTGAGAGAGAAACATGAACACAATTCTATGATGATAGAACTTGCTTCTTCACTAACCGATGTTGAATTTGAAGATGTGAAATCATGCACCTCCGCAAAGAAAATGTGGGACAAACTCAAGCTAGTACATGGAGGAGATTCTAATGTGTTGAGAGATAAAGCTAAAAGCCTAAGAGGAAAGTTTGATGACCTAAGAATGAAAGAAGGAGAGAACATCACTAAGTAAAATGACAGAATCAAAGAAGTTGTTAATGGCATCCATGGAGTAGGAGGAGTACTTGATGAAGAAATAATTTTAAGTAAAATTCTGTGAACCTTATTGTCTATTTATGCTATTACTATATCTGCAATTCAATAAATGAGAGTAGTAGATAGTAACAATGTTACTCTTGATAGTTTGATTGGTATAATTATTTCATTTGAGATGAACAAATATGACAAAAATGTCTTACCTACTATTGAGTCTGCATTCAAGTCTTCTCTAAAAATAAGAAAATCTAGTAACAAACACACTATGAGAAATGATAGTGATAGTGATAGTGATGAGAAAGAACTTGATGAAATTGAAGAACTAATGGATAGGAGATTACACAGAGGTAAAGGAAGATATAAAGGTAAACTACCATTGGTCTATTTTAATTTCAAAGAAATTGGACATTTTTCTGCTAGATGCCCTAACAAGAGAAAAGATGAAAGAGACAATGACAAATCTTATGAAAAGAAGTATGATAGAAGTGATGACTGAGACTACAGAAGAAACCAACACTCTGACAAAAGAGATAACCCAGATTACAAGGACAAAGGCAAGAAGGGTTGATACCTGGTTGAGAACAAAGCTGAAAATTCTGATACTGATTCTGATGAAGATATTGAAGTAGTATTTGTTGTTATGAAGGATGAATCAGATGAAGAAGAAAAGTATGTTGAAACAACACTCATATCTAAAGTTAGAAAAAATGATGTCTGGATTATTGATAGTGGTTGTAATCATCACATGACTGGAGATAAATAAAATTTTGAAACTTCTAAATATTATAATGGTGGATCAGTTAGGATGGGTAATGACTTACCTTGCCTAGTTGAAGGAAAAGGTACCATCATGTTGAATAAAATGATCAGATGTGAAAATGCATATTGGGTGAAAGGACTTAACTATAAGTTTTTGAGTGTTTCACAGTTGAACAACACAGGACACCAAGTTGTATTTGATAACAAAAAGGCAATGATCTATAATGGAACATGAAATTTGATCGGTCTCGTGAACAAACAAAATGTAATCTATTCTATCTTGATAATATTGAAACCACTTGTTTATTGGCTAGAAATGAAGATGTTTGGTTGTGGCATAAAAGGTTATGTTATGTGAATTAAGATAAGTAAGAAAAGAAAAGTGAAAGGCTTACCAAGTATTTCAAAGCCCGACCATGTTATGTGCAAGAATTGTCAAATAGAAAAATGACAAAGTCTGGTTTCAAGAGCAAAACCTACTCATCTAATGATATTCTAGAGTTAGTCTATACAGACTTATGTAGACCAATGAGAAAAAAGAGCTATTATGGTGATAGATACTTTATTCTATTTGTTGATTACTATTCTAGGATGATGACTGTCATGTTCTTAAAAGAGAAATTTGAAGCATTTAAGATGTTCAAATGGTATAAAGCTAAAGTTGAAAAACAAAGTGGAAAAGAACTAAAATATTTAAGACCAGATAGAGGAGGAGAATTTATTTATGATGAATTCACTAAATTTTGTAATGAGCATGGGATTACAAGACAAGTTTCTACACTGAGAACACCACAGCGAAATGGGATTTCTGAAAAGAGGAATAGATCAATTTTTTATTGTGTCAGAACACTGATGATTGAAAAAGGCATCACACAAACATTCTGGAGAGAAGTTGTAAGTACTATTGTCTATACACTGAACCGAGTTCAATTGAAGAAAGATAACTTATGAGCTATGATATGGATACACACTAAATGTGAGTTACTTTAGAATTTTTAAAAGTTAATGTTTTATGTTGAAAGATTATAGAAATGGGAAAATTGTCTCTAAAAGTGATGAAGGAATATTTCTAGGATATTCTACTAATAGAAAAGATTATAAATGTTAGAACAAATCTTCTAACAAAATCATTGAGAGTACAAATGTTAAAGTGGATGAATTTGCTAAGAAAAATGATGAGGAAAGAAGAAAGGAACCTAAATATTACAACAGATTTGTCTACATTGAAGAACCTGAAACCTTTACTGAGCGACAAAATAATGCAACTGAGCAACATGCTGCACACACCAAGAATTAGGAGAAAAGTTACAATGAGCTAAACTGAGTGATCAAGATCAAAATGAAGAACAAAGATCTGAACCTGTAATTGCTAAATATGTCAGAAGACACCATCCAAAGGACCAGATCATTAGGGACAAAAGAGAAGGAATGGGAACAATAAGTAAGTCATTTAACAATAGATGTTTGATTTGTGATATTGAGCCTAAATCTGTTAATGCTGCACTTGAGAATCAAGAATGAGTTAGTGCAATGAATGAAGAGATTGAACAGATTGAGAAGAATAAAACATGGACATTAGTACCTAGACCGAGTGACAAAACTGTCATTGGAACCAAATGAATTTTTAGAAACAAATGGATTTTTTAGAAACAAACTTAATGAGAATGGAGAAGTCACAATGAACAAAGCAAGATTAGTATGCAAAGGGTATACACAAGAAGAAGGTATTGACTATGGATAAACCTTTGCACCCATTGCTAGACTAGAAGGGGTAATAATTCTACTTGTTTATGCTGCTTTTAAAAGATTCAAAGTATACCAAATGGATGTTAAATCTTCATTTCTAAATGGAATACTAGAAGAGGAGGTATACATTGAACAACCTGAAGACTTTGTTGATCCTAACAAGAGGAACATAGTTTGTAAACTACACAAATCCTTGTATGGATTGAAACAAGCATCGAGAGCATGGTATGAAAGACTTCACTCTTATCTCATTAGTATTGGATTTGTTAGAACAAGTGACACTAGTAATCTGTATTTAAAAGGAGATAATAATGATAAGATTTTGATTGCTGAGATATTTGTTGATGATATCATATTTGGAGGTAATGACATGCTATGTGAATCATTTGCTGATGAAATGAGAAAAGAATTTGAAATGTCAATGTTTGGAGAGATCAATTTTTTCTTGGTCTACAGATTCTACAACAAGATGAAGGCATCTACATAACATAATCAAAATATGTCAAAGAAGTTATGAAGATATTCAAGATGGAGGACTCCAAACCAGTTGGAACACCTATGGCAACTGGATGCAAATTTACAAAGGAAGACAAGACAACCAAGGTAAATTAGACCTTATATAGATTTATGATTGGTAAATTATTATATGTTGTACACACTAGACCTGATATAGCACATGCAATTGGTAGTTGCAAGATTCTCTGCTAACCCTAAGGAATCACACATGACTGTTGTTAAAAGAATTTTGAGATATCTGAAGTATATTGAAGACTATGGTTTGTGGTACAATAAAGAAGGCAAATTTGAGCTACAAGTTTATACTAATGTTGATTGAGATGGAAACATAGATGATAGAAAGATCACTATAGGAGGAGCATTCTTTATAGGTGACAGACTTGTCAGATGGATATCTAAAAAGAAAGGATGCATATCTCAATCAACTGCAGAAGCGGAATATGTAGCTACTGCTGCAAATTTCTCGCTCTAACATTGCATGGATCAAGCAATTGCTGAAAGGTATGAATGAGAAAATTCTTGACCCAGTAATTATCTATTATGATAATACAAGTGCTATAAACATTTCAAAGAACCCTATGATGCATGCTAAGACAAAGCACATAGCTATTAAGTATCATTACTTGAGGGAACAAGTATAAGAGAAACATGTAATACTAGAAGATGTACAATCTAAAGAAAAACTAACATACATATTCACAAAACCATTGCCAAAAGATACATTTGAATACTCGAGGAATAAACTAGGGATTCATCCCTTGTCTACTAGTCACTAAGCTGACTAGGAGGTTGCATCAGCCTACACATTATCAGAAGATTAATCATGTTGATACAAGCTGAAATATGGACTACAATGACATATTAGTACACTGAAGGTACTTATCTAAAACACACACCAAAGATATTGTTGGTTACTACAGAGCTGTATATTGTTTTTGGCATTGTTCTCAAAGGGAGAGAAAGATTCAATGAGATATCCATCAGGGAGAAGAGATTCTACAACACAAAGGGAGAAAATATCTAAAGGTTACTGTTAATGAAATAACCATCCATCAAAGGGAGAGACAAAATCAGAAGACAAAACTGGTACACCTATCCATTAAAGGGAATGAAGGAAGGGAGAGTACACAAAAGAATCATATCTACAGGGAGAGTTGTATGGTAAACATCTTTTTGTGTGATTAAACATATTAAATCTAAGCTAGAAGAGCTTACCGAGATTCAAATATTTGAATTGGTTATAGAACAATAAGTTTGGTATGTTATGGCACATTTTATACTATATATTTCATATTGTGTTTACATCAATGCAAAAGGGAGAGATTGATGAACTATAACTCATTGAATGTTTAAAGGTGATAAATTGATGATCACCGAGCTGAAAAAGTGAATGCAAAATATTAAATCTATTAATGTATTGTATTGTCATTGATGTCAACTTGATATAGTTTGATTGTTCATACACATATTGTCATAACCTTGAAGATTTGAAGAGACAAAGTTTATGTGGTCAGTAAAACATAAAAGTTTTGTATACACCGAGTGATAGCGAACACCGAGTAGTTCACAGTGTATACTGAGCATAGCAGTAACCGAGCAAGTGTTACCGAGAAAGAGTTAATGACCGAGCATAACTGAAGTTTATGACTGAGCATAATTGGAGTTAAAGAACAACAAAATTTCTTAGTTGGTAGAGCTATAATTTATGGATTGACTGATTGATTTTTTTATTATCAACGATCAGTTAAGCTAAAGCAAGGAGATTAAAAGAGCATTTTATTCACATTTATCAAGAAGAGATTTACAGAATAAAACAAAAGGAGAGATTTATGGGATAAAGAAAATCATGGCGAGTTTTATGGATCAAGGAGAAATCTACGACAAAAACAAGGAGATTGAGTGACTAATCATGCCTATATAAAGAGACAAGGAATTTATTATCAAAGAGAGGAATGCTGAGTATATTTTTGTGAAGATAGAACTCTTCATGTAGATCTAATCATATAGGTTGAAGAACAAAGCCAAGGAACTCTACAGACACTAAGCAACAAAGGACAGAGCATTCACCGAGCAGAATAAAGAAAGAAAGCAAAGGAACTGAAGTATATATTGATCAGAGAGGTATTATTCGACTAACAATAGATCTGAATATTTGCAAATCAAAGTTGTATTTTGAACAGATCATTTACTGTATCAGTTTAACCATTGATTCATAAAATCTCTTAACCGAGTGGGATTTAACAGTCCTTATTGTATTGAGATACTCAAGAGTATCAAACAGTTTTCTTATTGACAACATAGTGAGTGCTAGGTCAAAAGACAAACTGTTGGTTTTAAATCCTCTAACAAGGTCGCACTTAAAAATGTATATTGTAACATTTAACAGGGTTGGCTCTTCATCAAGCTCACTTTAGAAGAGTGAAAATATATTGGGTTGTCGGTCCCAGGTGTTTTTTATCATATCGGGTTTCCATGTTAAAATCTATGTGTCAAATGTGTATGTTTCATTGCATTGATATTTTGTTTTACACATTATTGAAACTAGATTGGTTGGTTAACACTATGTTTATTTTCTTCTCCTCGGTAAAGTCCAGAAAAGATAAAAAGTATATCTTACCAAGCAGTTTATATTTGTTAAGATTATTTATGGCATACATCTTGATGAAATTGGGATTGTAAGATAACTAAAATTATTATATTTGAGAGATAAGTTTTTGGTTGGATCTTTTGGAACAATTGTTAAGGCCACTAAGTCACCCCCCCTCTTATTTATTCTAACACTTATGTTGATATTTGCATGAGTTATAACTATTTTGGTAAAGACTGGTTACATTGCAGTGACAAAGGATTATGATAGAGATGGTCTCTGAGTTTTGGGATAACTTGGATGCGAGCATGAGTTATGATATGCGAGCTTAAGGAGTGACATAAGACACATGGGATAATATTCTTTGTGGTTCTTGGATCATTGGATTCCTGATGACATCAACTAAGGCGCGTGGAATAGCGAAGACCTATTTGAGGCTGACTACAGAGGTGTAACGTGCTTAATGATTCGCGAGTTTGATTTATGGATATTGGAGTGTAATTGATGATTTATATTTGATAATTACTTGTATAAGGTACCATGTGTATCTTAGCAAGGGTCCATGTAATTGTCTATGCATTGGGAAAGTCTGAACCAACTGACCTAATTTTTTATTGTAACTTGTATAAATGAAAGAAATATCTTAATGTGTAAGGACATGGAATAGAGGTATTAAATGGATTGAATGTTGAATGTGGATGCGAGTTTTGCTGGATGTAGAGTAGTAATTGTATTTGTATTACACTTCATTGGAATTGTATAGGCAAAGCAAGTTTCTATCAGTTAGTTCATTGTTAAAAGTATACTTCTATATTTCATTTTGGATATTGAGTCTAGAAGGTGGGTTTAACTTTTAGAAGGTGGATTTAACCTTCACTTTGGGCATTGTGCTCGAGTAGTAAGATCATCATTTCATTCAACTCCTAACAGGGTTGAAAAGACTCCTAACAGGGTTTGTCCTTTAACAAGGACCTGTATTGGATGTAATAATCATCTCCTAATAGGGCTAGATCTTCTAACACGGATACAATATTTCTAGTGCAATATTTATTGGTGCTACTTCCCACCGGGTTTTTTTCCTTAACAGGGTTTCCGCGACAACAGTATACTTGTGTTATGGTGTTTTTCTTGAAGTGTTTAGATTTGCATTAAATAATTGGTTAAGTTTAAATTTTAAATATTTTGCATACAAATGGTTCACCCCCCCTCTCAGTTGTATTATTCCTAACACATACACCACTCTCAAAGAAGAAAATTATCAGGAAAAATGACTATGCCTCTCGGCCCTAGCTGCTACAAACTTCTCCTATCACTACAACCATCGTTGTTCATCATTCTATATCTATGTTAAATGCAATAAATATTTTGATATTTTTTTCATAAATTTTGGTATTCTTTCTAGTGTCGAATAAATGTCATTATTCTTTCATGATTTTTGGTGTAATTAAGACATTTCACCTTGGTTAATTATCACCTAAGTCCTAATTACACTCTAATTAAGCTTACTTAGGAAATTACATAGGATTGGTTGGAGCATTTTCACTTCATGTGGACTTATCATGTTATTATTTTATCATATCCACTTATATTGGATGGACAATTCCACTTTGGAGGGTGAGCCACCTTCAATGGACACGTGATTCCATCTTTTGTGGTGTTATCACACTATCATATTTCCACCTTTCGTGGAGTGATATGTTTCATATTGGTTATCATGTAAAGACAATGACACTTTTCATTATCTCATTCACTCCTTTGTACTCACCTTGACTATAGAACCAAGGGGTCTCCTTTAAAATAATCAATCCACTTGATTTATTGTATTATATTATCGATACAAATATAATTTATTCTTGCCATATTCATTATCTCTTGTTATTGTGCTTTCCATTTGGCTTCTAGATCTTGGGTGTCTATCTCCATAGCTAAATATTATATGGTATCAGAGCGCATAAATGGCCATCAGATGGTTTCTTGAGAGAATGTTTGGTGCAATTTTGTGTTTTTGTGGCTTCCTTATATAGGTCAAAATTAGAGTGTGTTGGTGCAAAATGAGAGGTTGCCATCACATTAAGGAGGTCCAAAAACCACAAGATCAAATTTTTCTTCATCCAAATCAAACACTAGTGGCCAAATCTATAACCATTTGATGTTTGGAGGTGCGATGACAATTCAAGCATTATAATTATGTAGGAAATTTCCAAACATCAATATCTTAGTCATCCAGACTCCTTTTTTCAAGATTTTATTTTTAAAAAATTCAAATAGAATTTAATGCTTTACATAGTGGTATCAGTGGTTTTTTATTTTAGTGCCTAATTTTTTTAAAAAATTGTTTAATCTCATTTTTGCAACTTCAAAGGCCTCATTCAGGCTCATATGAGCTCCTTTCAAGATATATTTTTTTAAAGTGCACAAGTTTTTTTTATATTTTATACGGCTATTATCAGGTTATAGTGACTATGATTAGAAATTGTACTTTTAGAATTTGGCTTATTTTTACAATTGTTTAATGCATAGACCTTAGTTTGGTTTTTTACATAGTGATCTAAGTATGTTATAGGCTGATTGTGGCAATTGTTTTCATTGAAATAGAAAGTTCAAGAAACAAAAAATAAGAATTTTTTTTTAAATTATTATTTAATAAATTGTTTTAGCAATAAAATATTTTTAAAAACTTTTTAATAAGTTTTTAAAAATAAATTTCAAATAAATAAGTAAATTTGGGAAAAAAAACTTTTCCAACTTCATACTTGTAATGCATCATTCCTCCAATTGACATCCTACAAGAGGTCATTTGTTCCTATGATTTCTTGGCACATTCCAATCAAAGGCATCTTTTGTGATCTTCTTCAGGGCATTCTTGGTTGCATCATCATCAGTTTCCATATTTGAATCTTTGTCATATGATGTTGTATTCTCTTGCATGAGCTATGTTGTACATGCACTAGTATAAAGTTCCATCCTTATTTATACTCTGTCATTGATGACATATTTGATGTAATCCTCTTGTACATAATAGATTAAGAAGTATCTTCTGAGACTTGTTGCATGGCTTGAGTCAGAATAAAAATGTACCAATCTACCATTGGTGAGTATCTATTTGATGCTCATGTAGGTGCCTCCAAGCCTAATCTTCATCATATTGCAGTAGGTGATTCAATATTGTCAGCTCTTCATTAACAATGGTAAAATGTTTTGTCATACTTTGACATTCTTAGTACAACATTGGCTCTATTTATTCTTATGCAGGAGTATTGATCATCATATTGGACCATCTTTGCAAGATATTTTACATTGAGTGGGGCTTCATGGTCTTTCATTTTCTCACTTATGGGGGGATTTTTTCTTGCATGAGGTTTTGTTCATCTCATACATCATTGAGAACATAGTGTGTTTTCATCTCTCTTTTGGAGGGAGGTTTTCTCCTACACGGTTTCTCCCTTTTTTTGTTTGTAAGAGATTGCATTGCATTTGTTCATGGGTATATAAAATGTCCTAATAGCTAGGATCCATCTTAAATTATTAGTTTTTGACCATTCTCCATAAGTTACACTTTAAGGGGGGTGCTGGTGTCACTAATACATTTGCCCCAAATTTTTCGATGACCATTTCTGATGGCAATGGTATTTCTTTTGCTTCGTCAAATTTTATAAAGGGAAATTTGATTTTTTTTAAACATTTCCTGAGGTTGTTGTAATCCCAATGACAACTGGCATAACTTATATAAAAAATGGTAATGTGTTCTCATTTTCCTGCCAACATCAACAAGCTCATGTAAGATCAAGAGAACAAGCCAATGTCTTCTCAAGACAGTGGGTTTGTCCATATATCCAGTTTTAACTGATCACACTAACCATGTTGTTGTTTTCCTGCAAGCCCATGTAAGATTGAGAGAACAACCCATTCCCGTCCCAAAAATGGAACCCCTGAAAAATTAACTTCCATAACCTGGAAAGCTAAGCTATGATTTTCACTTTTTAATCTCTATTTGTCTGCCAATGTTGAATGTGGAGGATTTTTTGTATTTTTTGGATATTTGAAGGCTTTTATAGTGGAGGATCCCTCAATCACTAGAAGGACCATCGTGACCTATTCTTTACTAGATAGGAATACTTAGAATAGATCAAGAGATCCATCTTAAGAAACTCTTCAAATCTCAAGAGGTAAGTACTTTGAATTCCTTTGTCATTATATATTAGTTTCTTAGTTTTGAGTGAATAAATACTAGAGTAAGTTGGCATTATTGAGTTAAGGATGCAATTTAGGGTTCATAATATTTAGAATATGGCTTGTAAACTTTGTTTAAATAATTTAATTTTGTTTCCTAGGTAAAGGTATTCCCAAAAATCCTAGTCGACTTAGTAGAAACAGAGTAGGGAGAATTTGGGGTTAGCACATATGTTAGATTTAAAAGTTGTTGGAAGCTACAATTGAAACAATATTTTCTATACTTCCATTGATGTCAAACCTTAATTGGTAATACAATTGCTATCTTGTAAAGTGCCATATCAATTGATTGATGAAGAAGATTTGAAAAGAGGAGATAACAAAAAAACCTGGTGAAATGGTTGAGTTATGAGAAGCTATTATGGGTACTTGATTAGATTGCACCTTGGTAAGGTAATATGTTGTTTATCTTTAACACCAAATGAAGATTGGAAGACTAAAAGTTTAGTCTTGACCGAGTAACAGAGCATAAGATTAAGGAACTTAAGTTTGTGCTGAGTAATGCGAGTGTCAACCAAGCATCAGTACATGTCGAGAAAATTTAGTTTCAACCGAGCATCAATATTTACCGAGTGTTAGTAAATTACAGAGTTATCTAGTGATGAATGAGTAGAAGAATGCAGTGATGACTGAGTGTCAGTATTTTGATAGTTTGAGAAAGATTTGAGATCCCAACCGACATAGTTGAATTCTCGAGATATGTAAAGTGTATTTAAGATAAGGATGATCATTGTAGAGAATTAAATGAGCTTTTAATATATGTTTAACCATTTTTTATGTATGGATTCAAGAAGGAGTTTTGAGATGTATTCTACAAGGTAGAAGGAGAATGAAAATTTGGAAGGATTGGTTGGATCTGACCAAAACCTAAGATCTATGGTGATGATTAAGCTGAAAAATATCTAGCTACCTAATTAGAGAGGTATACGATTAACCTAATTGTAGGATATGGTATGTAAAGGTTGATTCAGTTGATTGGAAAATCTAAGCAGAAGGCAAAGAAGGGTGAAGAGCAGTATAGGAATGCACAATGGTGATTTCTTGATGAATTTCCAAGAAGATCTGAGAGATAGAGATGACAATGAAGGCCAGTCAATGAATTAGCATTTGAGTGAATGTGGATCTGTATTTTCAAAGTGAGTTGTATATTTCAGATCAATCTACTGTTATTTTATAACCCTTGTATCAGTCAAAATCCTTTTAGCCAAGGTTGACCTAACAGTCATATTGTAAATCCTTTAATCAAGGTGACATTCTAATGGAATGATCTAAGTTCTCTAACAAGGCTCACTTTTAACAGGGTGATTAAATCCTTTAACATAGTCACATTTAAAAGTATGTATTGTAACCTTTAAAAGGTTTGGCTCCTCACAGAGCTCACTTCAGAAGAGTGAAAAATTGGTAGCATATTACTGGTGGTTTTTTCCATATTGGGTTTCCATGTTAAATCCTAGTGTCATACTTGTGTGAATGATATATGATGTGTTGTACTATTAATAATTTTATATCTGCAAGTTGATTACTTTAGGACAGTGGACTGCAAGTTTATGTTATTGATTACATGTTATAGAGACTGAGTGGATTGTTGAATAGATCTAAGTTGGTGAAAGTGTTTGAAAGTTCAATTAGTACTTCTAGACCTGAGGATAACTAATTTACCCCCCTTTCAGTTATTATAAATTATTATATAAATTGGTATCAGAGCTTTGTGGTGCTTGTAAGGAAAATTATGAAGGTACTTGAAGCTAAAGATCAAGATGTATAAAAAAGGAGGTACCGAGGCTGAACAAGTAGAACTTCCTTGCATGGAAAAGTTGATGAAGCTATATCGAGATGGAATTGGAGAAGCAAAAAAATACTATGTGGAAAATGATTACATAAATGTGCTGACAATGTTGATAGCTCAGTAGATGAAGGAAAAACAAGAACACAATCAAGAAATGTTGGAGATTGCATCAGCACTAAGTTATCCTGAATTTGAAGACATAAAAGAATGCAAAACTGTAAAAGAAATGTGGAACACACTGGCATCTATCTATAGAGGAGATACAAATGTACTAAGAGCCAAATCTGAAATCTTGAGAGGTAAGTTTGATGAAATGAGAATGTTAGATGGTGAAACTATTGTTCAATATTGCAGCCGAGTTAAGGAGGTTGTGAATGCTATTAGAGGAGAAAATGGAACTATTGATGATGATACTATTATTAGCAAGGTATTGAGAACCCTACTTCCTATTTATGCTATTAGATTATCTTCTATACAAGAATTGAGATGTACTCATGGTAACAACTTAACTTTGGAAGGTCTAGTTAGTAGACTTACTGCCTTTGAGTTATAAAATTTTGATCATTTCACCCCTCACAATGTTGATTCTGCATTCAAATCACAATTGAATCTTCATAAATATAAGAATGGAAAATAAATACATATGAATAGGGATAGTGACACTTCTAATAATGATCTTGATGAACTTGAGGCACTTATGGCTAGAAGACTATCGAGAGGAAAAGGAAAATTCAAAGGTAAACTTCCTATAATCTATTTTTCATGTAACAAAGTTGGCCATATTGTAGCAAGATGTCCTGATAGGAATGACAAGGATGAAATAAGAGAAAGAAAGTACAAAGAAAAAAAGGATGATAGAGATTTTAGAAGGTATAAGGCCTATAAGGATAAAGGTAAGAAATCTTGTTATATTGTTGTAGAATAAACTGATAGTGAATCTGATAAATTTGATAACAATGATATAGAATTTTTTTATGTTTCTATGAAACATGATTCCAATGAGGATGAGAAAACTACACTTATTTCATATATGGGTAAAGGTGATAGATGGCTAATTGATAGTGGTTTCTCACATCACATGAATGGTGATAAAACTGTTAGGATTGGATTATACTGAAAGGGGGGAGGGTGAATCAGTATAATAGCACTTTAATTAATTCTTCAACCACTTAAACATTAATCATACATTTTTTGTAAAGAAAAGAACTTAAGAAAATGACACAGTACTCATAACACCATGTTTTGTTTACAAGGAAACCCTGGCCAAGGGAAAACCCTGGTGGGGATGATACCCACAAGCATGCACTAAAATATAGTGTCCTTGTAAGGAGACCTAGCCCTGTTAGGAGCTGAATATTACATAGTACATTTCCTTTTTAGAGGAATAATAACCCTGTTAAAGGTTCACAACACCCTGTTAGGGGCCTCTAAGCTTACAACTCTTACAATACAATTCAGTTACAAAAGGTTCTCAGTCATGAACAAAACAAGAATCACTAATGCTTTGATAGTTCCTTTATAGTTCTTTAGTGATCTGTATCATTCTATGCTCTTCCATTCAAATATCTACTCTTCCAGATAAGTATTACAAAACTACATACAATCTTTACCAAAAAGATCTTACATATATATCTCTCAACTTTACAAAGTCGGCTTTCAGTATGAATACTACAAATATTACTAAGTCAACCTTCAATAAAAAATAAATTTAATATAGTAAACATTAAATGCATAGTCAGAGCTCTTTCATAGTCAATGTGTAGGCTATCAACAACCAAAATACAACTTTGATTTCCTGGAGTCCAATTCATACTCCCTCAATCTTCACTGCTGTCCAATTGCTCTGTATCATTGTTCTTCTACAGTCTGTTTGTCTTCAAATCCTTCTAACTCATCATAGACTTAACCAAATACAAATATATCTTAGTTGGAGGTCAAAAATACTCCATATTGTCCACCTCTAAGCTCGCTTTCCATAATTCATCGATCTTTATCTTCTACATGCAAAATACTTTTGTATCTCTGCTACTATACTTAGTCAATTTTTGAATCATCAAAACTTATCTTCAAAGTAATCAAAATTAAACCTAGATGTGTTGCCATAAATGACAACCAAAAATTGAATCATATTTACCAAAGTTGATCACTTTCCAACAATCTCTCCCTTTGGCATTGATGGCAACACTTAACAAAAAAATGACTAAGTGTTCCAACCAATCAAAACTGTCTCTTCTTCTCATTATCTCTTCTCCATATTTTTCTCTCTTTCTTTTATTATATTATATATATATTTTTATTCTTTTTTTTTCTTCTCTTCTCCCCCTTTGACAACAATGAAAAAGGTGCATATAAAGCAATAAGTTTTAGTTCTTGCTTACCAGTTTCATAATATCCTGAAAAGAATCTTCCAAAAGCTTCACTTCTGTGCTCCATGTCTTGAACAATATCTGACTGATGTGAATCAAACCATTCATTGAAAATGATTTAGTTTCAGCTTCTTTCAATTCTGTGGGTAAACCTTTAGTCAATGAATCTACAACTTTCTCCAAATCTGAGAGATGAGCTTCAAGTATGGATAACTTTGGAGTGACAAAGATCCTCAGAAAATTAAATCTTTTTAATACTCTCTCTTTCTCATTTTCCAATACACTGAGTTTGGCCAATATCCTTGTAACTTTTGTGTCTAGTTTTGTTGTGGATTGTGAAGTTGTTCCAAAATCATCCATCAAACTATTCAGAGTTTCCCTCTCCTTGGCAATCATGTCCTCAACATTCTGAACATGCCTAATCAGATTCATGCAATAGCTAAACAATTTTCTCCCATGCCCAATGCAGCTCTTTGAATTTTGCAAACAAGTTTTTATAATGCCTAAGTCCCATGTGATGGACTTGTAGACTTCTTTTAGCTCCTTCTCTGAACATGTCTTCTCTGCCTTCTCCTCTGCAATCTTCAACAAATTTTCATAGTGCCCATCAAATTCATCAAGTGTAATTTTCAAGTTCTCAATGTCATATTTGTGCTGAAAAACTATAGGTACTAGAATCAATTTGTTCATAGTATCAATAGCTCTAGTAATTACTTTTTCTTTCTTGTCTCCTTTCTATTCAGATCTTTCCTTTGCTTTGTTTAATGCAGTAAATGCCAGTTTTACTAGTTCAACTTCATCCATGCTATCCACATTTATATCACTGCTTTCCAAAAATGAAATAGATGGTGAGTTTACCTCTTCTTTTCATCTCCTTGTTTTTCTATCTTCTGTTCATCATCCTTTTTCTGCTCAACTTCCTCTTTCTGTTCTACTTCATCTGCAATAGAGGTGTCCAAATATCTTGCAAAAGGGTCCTTCTCATCTTGTGAGGGGTCAAGGGTCACTGCCACACCAGAGACATATAAATTTGGTGGAGGGTCTACTTCGCTCTTCTCTATAGATGTCTTTGTCTCCTTAGGTCTCTCACCCATTCCCAATTGTGTGGGCGATGTGGTTTTAGGAGGTGAGGGCTTGCTAGAAGCAGAACTCATCAGAATATTCTCTAATGCCTTATGAGTTTCCTTAGTGACTTCATCATACTTCCTCGCGATTATTTTCAATATTCTAATCTTGGTTCTTAACATAGGTTTCAATTCTTTGAATATACTATCCCTCTCTTGTACTAATAACATAGACAACATGTTATCAATTTCCTTATTTCTAATTTGACCATCCTCAATCTATGCCAAGTGTTTTCTGTTCTCCAATTTTGCATACAGGTCTATAGGTATACTTCCTTCAATTTCTAAAAGAGTCTTCTTGAAAGTAAGCAAATGCTCTATCACAATGTTTTCTATCTTCAGCTTATCTAATTCCTCATACCTATCATAGTATTTATCAATTGTAATCAATTTACCTTTCTCTAATGCTCTTTTATCTAGCATCTTCATGTCAGGTTTCCAAATGTATTTTTCTATTTTCTTTTCTTCTCCTACTGTGGTTTTCTCTTTAGGTGATTTAGGATTACTTGATCTTGTAACTCTAGGAGTGACATCCTTTGCTTTCTCTATTTACTATTATGGAGGAGGTGGACTATCTACCATAACTACCTCAGGAGTGAAAGGGGCATCAGTGCTTTCACTTGCTACTCCAAGAGATCTCTCTACCATCTTCTTCTTGACTTCTTTCAATTCCTCTTCTGTCAGTATAGATTTTATACCACAATCATGAATAAGGTTGGCAATTTTCCTTTTCCTTGGTCCTCTAGGCTATTCCTCTTCCACCTTTTTTGATTTTCTTCATAAGTTCCCCATCTTTCTTCTGATGCAAGAACATGTTCTACTTGCATGGTGAGTACTTCAAAACTCACTTCATAGCCCATGGGGTAACACCACTTCTTTCTAGGTGTAACTTCTTCAAAACATACACAATCAGTTTCAAGCATGAAATAGATTGTATCCTTATACTTTTCCACAATGTCCTCATGTAACATGTGTCTTGTCTTCATCTATTTCTTTAGAATTTTGATCATAGCAAATAGTTCTCCATCTACCCAAGTAGTGTTATGTCTTTTGTAACTCTGTGAAATTAGTATGCCAGTGGGTACTCTTGACTTCCAACCACTAGGATGTAAACTAGGAAACTTGTGCTCAATATGAATGAACATATGCATCAACAATGAACCAAATCTGAAATTTTTAGTTCTATCCTTCTTCACCAGCTTCATATTCTCCAGAAATTGTTGAGCCAGAACTTCGCATAGGTTATATTTTATGTTTTCTTTCACCATTCTCCACGCCATCATGATTACTCTAGCAGATATTGAGTTAGGTCTACTACTGTATTAGAATTTATATCCAAGTATCATGGCAATCAATATCACATCTTGCTAAAAGATATTGTTTACTATCATTGCCCTTCTGTCCCATTTAGAATGTGTTAGGGTTTCAAATTATTTCTTCACATGCTTCTCCACAATAGGTATGACTCCAGTATTTCCTAATCCAGTGATCTCATGAATTAGGTCACTACAAATCTTCACAGGTTGGTCACCAATCCATATGAACTGATCATGAACCCTGCTCATCAATATCTTAAACTATTCATTTTCATCAAATTCACATAAATCCATAATCTTCATTATTCTCAACTGACTACTGCATTTGAATTCATCTTTCATGATTCCTTTTTTAGTCATGTTTTCCATTTCAGTGAATATTTCATTTTCTCCCAATGTATCATACTTACAATGTATGTAAGCCCTAATGTCTTCTACATGCAATACACCATGTGGGGTTTGTGAAAGCACTCCTTCTGGATCCTCTTCACAAGACTTATATAGATGTTTCTTGAATTTGTATCTAGGATGATCAAAAACATTGAAAATGATGGGTGCATCCATAGCTAGATGATGTAAAATACCTTTCTTTATCTGAAATCTGAGTGTTATGCTCCAATCAATCACACACAAAAATTGTAGAATAGTTTAAATGCTTCTTCTCTCTGATCTTCTTAGCTCGCTCTTTGTCAAATGGTTAATAGATAGGTCATCAAATGGTGCTTTATAAAAGTTAGGTTATAACTTTCATTTTCACTTTATATTGTCCAATCGGCTGCTAGATCTCACGAAAAAAATATACAAGTCGGATGATGGTGCACTCTTAGGTATATAATCCATGATGTCAGCTTAGCTTATACCCAAGCTCGCATGAGCTCAATCTACGAATTTTAGGGCATGATAAATTTTGATGTCTGTATCCAATGCTCCCCCTAAGGCCATGATCAACCAATTAGGTCAATTCTGTATTGCTACCTTCAGGCGAAGATCCAGTAGCATCTACTGACTCTCCTTGAACTTATGTCTCACTTTTTTCTTTGATCTTCCATATCTTTCCACTGTTGCTGTCTTCTGCTTTCTTAAAACAATTTTCAAAATCATTCTTCACATCTACAATACTCTTGCTAGTCTCATTTCCATTCTTCTGTGAATTCATAGGAGGTGGTGTTCTTTTGTTATCTACTCCATTATACCTGTAAAACTTTTCTATATGTCCTGGATTATTGCATTTGTAACATATAGGAGGTTTTCTTTCTTGATTGACTTGTAACTTAAAATACTTCACAATATGTCCAATGTTATTAAATTTTTAGCATGTAGGTTTCACTGTAGGTTCTCTTCCATTATTTTTTTTATATCCTGATTGATTAGGTTTTCTGCATTCTTCTTTCTTGTGCCCATATCCATTACAGTTAAAAAAATAACCAGAAAAAGTTCTAAAAGGGGCATTACCTCTGCAATCTCTCTTCATGTGTCCAAATATGTTGCAACCAAAGCATCTACCTCTAAAAGTTTTGATCTTCTCTTTAGCTTCTTCAATAGATGGTTTCTCAACATCAATCTTCTCATCTGATTTCTCTTCCTGATTCTTTGAACATTCAGCTTCATTGAAGCCAATACCAGTCATATCACCTTAAGGTTTTTGTTTGTCTAGCTATTCATCAATCAAGTCACTGCTGGTGTGATGTTTCTCAATGTGATTATTTTCTTCAACAAGTTCACCTTTCACAATCTGATTATATTTCTCCAATTCTAAGTATTTTTTCTTGTAGTTGTCAGCCTCATCCTTCATTGGATTCAATGCACTGTTTAAGGTTTCTTCAACTTTATTCTTAGCATCCTTCTGCATCTGTACTTATTTAGACATAGACTTATTTTCAAGTTTCATAGTCTCAATCTCTTCTTTTATTTGTTTCACCTGATCTGAATTGTCATCATCTGAGTCTTCTTTTATCTAGACCACAAGATCTTCTCTTTGACTTCTGGAAAGCTCAAGCTATTCTTTGAGTTTCTTTATAAATTTCTCAGCTCTTCTCACGTTGAATCTCAATTCTCCATTCTCTTCTTTTTCTTTATCAAGGTCTTCAAGTGCAGCATCAAATTTTTCTTGCAAACTGTCCAAATCCATTATGATCTCCCTCAAGCTGTTAGGCTTTCTCTCCAAGGGCCAAAAGATATGATACCAATTGTTAGGATTGGATTATACTGAGAGGGGGGGTGAATCAGTATAATAGCACTTTAATTCATTCTTCAACCACTTAAACATTAATCATACATTTGCAGTAAATAAAAGAACATAAGAAAATGACACAGTACTCATAACACCATGTTTTGTTTATGAGGAAACCCTAGCCAAGGGAAAACCACGGTGGGGATGATACCCACAAGCATGCACTAAAGTATAGTGTCCCTGTAAGGAGACCTAGTCCTGTTAGGAGCTGAATATTACATAGTACATTTCCTTGTTAGAGGAATAACAACCATGTTAAAGGTTCACAACACCCTATTTGGGCCTTTGAGCTTACAAATCTTACAACACAATTCAGTTACAAAAGGTTCTCAGTCATGAACAAAACAAGCATCACTAATGCTTTGATAGTTCCTTTATAGTTCTTTAATGATTGCTGTCATTATCTGCTCTTCCATTCACATATCTTCTCTTCCAGATAAGTATTACAAAACTACATACAATCTTTACCAAAAAGATCTTACATATATATCTCTCAACTTTACAAAGTCGGCTTTCAGTATGAATATTACAAATATTACTAAGTCGACCTTCAATACAAAATACATTTAATATAGTAAACATTAAATGCAAAGTCAACGCTCTTGCATATTCAATGTGTAGGCTATAAAAAACCAAAATACAACTTCGATTTCCTGGAGTCCAAGTCATACTCCCTCAATCTTCGCTATTGTTCAACTGCTTTGTATCGTTGTTCTTCTGTAGTCCGTCTGTCTTCAAATCCTTCTAACTCATCATAGACTTAACTAAATCCAAATCAGTCTTAGGTAGAGGTCAAACATACTCCATACTATCTACCTCTAAGCTCTCTTTCCCTAATTCATCGATCTCTATCTTCGACATCCAAAATACTTATGTATCTCTGCTACTATACTTAGTTAATTTCTGAATCATCAAAACTTATCTTCAAAGTAATCGACTTAAAACCAGATGTGTTTCCATAAATGACAACAAAAAAGTGAATCATATTTATTAAAGTTGATCACTTTCCAACAAAAAGTAAGTTTGAAACCTTAAATTATTTTATAGGTGGTAGTGTTAAGTTTGGTAATGATAAACCATGTCTTGTGAAAGGAAAAGGATGAATAACATTGAATGATAAGATCACATGTGATAATGCTTATTGGATTGAAGGAATTAACTATAACTTGTTGAGTGTTTCTCAGTTGAACGCTTCTAGATACTGAGTTGAATTCCATCACAAAAAAGCTAAAATATTTGATGCTACTAGTGAACTAATTGGAAGTGGAGAACAAAAAAGAGGTAACTTATTATATCTAGATCTATCTGATAAGACATGTTTGTTTGCACAATATGATGATGTATGGTTATGGCATAAAAGGTTGTGTCATGTCAATTTTGACAATTTGGTAAACATTAGTAGGATGAAAATAGTAAGAGGGTTACCAAGATTGAAGAAACCTGGTAATGTTATGTGTAAGCAATGTTAGTTGGAAAAAATGACAAACTCTAGTTTCAATAGAAAAACCTATACTTTTGATGATGTTTTGGAATTGGTTCATACTGACCTTTGTAGACCTATTGGTGTGCAAATAAACCGTTGTGATAAATATTTCATACTATTTGTTGATGATTACTCTAGAATGATAACTATGATGTTTCTCAAAGAAAACTTTGATGCTTTTCAGTTGTTCAAGTGGTATTTGGAAAAAGTTGAAAAAAAGATAGGTAAGAGCTTGAGATGTCTGAGATTTGACAGAGGAAGAGAGTTTATATATAATGAATTCAACTTATTATGTAATGATAGAGAAATAAAAAGATAGACGTTTTCTCTAAGGAATCCCCCATAGAATGGCTTATCTAAGAGAAGGTGTAGATCAATAATGGATTGTTCTGGAACACTGATGATAGAGAAAAATGGTGCACAAAAGTATTGGAGAGAAGTTGTAAGTACAATAGTTTATACCTTGAACTGAGTACAAGTCAAGAAAGGTATTGATGTTACACCTTATGAGCTATGGTATGATTGTGCACCTAATGTAAAATACTTTAAATTTTTTGGAAGCAAATGTTATATACTAAAGGACAATAGAAATGGAAAACTTGATGCTAAAATTGATGAAAGCATATTCCTAGGTTATTCCACTAAGAGAAAAATGTATAAGTGTTTGAATTATAACACTAACAAAGTTATGGAAAGTGCAAATATTAGAATTGATGAATATGTAGAAAAGAGTGAAGTTGAATGCAAGAAAGAACCTAAATATTATAGATCTTTTTTATATATGAACGAAGGAGAGCCCAATAATTTACTTGAACTAGAAAAAGAAGCTACCGAGCAACAAAATGGTGTTGCTGAACAACAACAAGAAAATTTGAGTCACAGAAAGAAGTTGTCGAGCATCAGGAGGTAACCACCGAGAAACCAAAGGAGGAAACATAGACACAAAATTAACCTGAAATGAATTTCCTAGATGAATATGAAGACCAACATCAAGAAGAAAGGAGACCATAGCCTACACTAGCTAAATATGTAAGAAGACATCATAAACCAGATCGGATAAATGCAAAAAAATATTTGGAGGTCATGACAATAAAAAAATTGGAAAATAGGACATGTTTATTATGTGAATTTGAGCCTAAATAATTGAAATATTCTTTGGATAATGAAGATTGGATACAGGCCATGAATGAAGAAATTGAGCAAATAGAGAAGAACAGAACATGGACACTAGTACCTAGACCAAAGGACAAAAATGTTATTGGAACCAAGTGGGTATTTGGAAATAAGATGAATGAACATGGAGAATTCATAAGGAACAAAGCTAGACTGGTATGCACAAGAAGAAAGCATTGACTATGGTGAGACATTCACCCTAGTTGCTAGATTGGAAGGAGTAAGAACTTTACTGGCTTATGCAGCTTACAAAGGATTCAAAGTGTATCAAATGGATGTCAAATCAACATTTATAAATGGAATATTGGAAGAAGAGGTATACATTGAACAAGCTGGAGGATTTTTTGATTCAAGCAAGAGGAATATGGTTAGCAAGCTACAGAAAATGTTGTATGGATTGAAGCAAGCCCCTAGAGCATGGTATGAGAGATTACACAATTACTTAGTCAAAATTGGTTTTACAAGGACAAATGACAATAGTAATCTATACTTAAAGTCTGAAAAAGGTAAAGGGATATTGTTAGATGAAATATTTGTTGATGATATCATATTTGGAGGACAAGATACTTTGTGCCAAACATTTTCAAATGAGACACAAACTAAATTTGAGATGTCTATGTTTAGAGAGATCAAATTTTTTATTGGTTTGCAAGTATATCAAATGAAAAAAGGTATCTACATTACTCAATCTAAATATATCAAGGAGATACTGAAAAAATTTGGCATGGAAGACTCCAAAACTGTAAGTACACCTATGGCTATTGGACATAAACTATTAAAGATTGATGAGACAACTGAAGTCAATCAAACCTTGTATAGGTTAATGATTGGGAAGCTACGATATGTTGTTAATTCTAGACTAGATATTGCATTAGCAGTTGGGATTGTTGCAATATTTTCTGCAAATCCTAAAGATAGTCACATGATGGATGTATAAAGGATACTGAGATATTTGAAGGGAATTAATAGAGGAATATGGATTATATTATAAGAACAATGATAATTTTTAATTGAAAGTTTATACAGATGCAGATTGGGAAGGAAATGTTGATGACAGAGAGAGTACAAGTGGTGGCACATTATTTCTAGGAAAGAGATTAGTACCTTGGAAAGGCAAGAAACAAAACTATATTTCTCAATCTACAATAGAAGCTGAATATGTTGTAGGAACAGTTAATTGTTTAAACATAGTGTGAGTCAAGCAATTGTTAAATGAATGAAGGAAGAGATCATTGAACCAATTGTTATTTTTTGTCATAACACAAGTGATATAAATATATCAATGAGTTTTGTGATACACACAAAGACCAAACATATTTCTATCAAGTATCATTACTTGAGAGAGCTAGTACAAGACAAAGAAGTGAGATTGGAATATGTGAATACAAAGGCATAGTTAGCAGATATATTTACTAAGGCATTACCTAAGGATTCTCATGAGTATCTAAGAGGTAAATTAGGGGTGATTCCCCTAGCTAAGGCTAACTAAGATCACATGGAGTGATTGCATCAAATGTATTACACATAATATCTGACAAATTGATGCAAAGTTGGTCAGACTTTAGGAGTTGCCTAAATCTATGAAGAGTAACACACAAGATGTTGATCAATCATAAGAAAGATGACATAGGGAGAATAGAGTTCAAAAAGTTGACACAAAAATATCTACATGGTGAAGATGTATGAATTTGGGATTATTGTCAAAGAGGGAGAAAATATATTGAGGGAGATATTAAGAAGAAGATAAAGATGGAGAATTACATAGAGACTATACCATTGAGGGAGAAATCTATAAGGGATATATTGAGTTTCACTAAGAAGACACAAAGTGAGATAAGCTATAGAGAGAAATCTGTCAAGAGGGAGCTAATATTTGTATTGGAGAGAATCATAATGAAGCTAAGGACATTAATGAGAATCTGTTAACAAAGAACATGTTTTTTTGATTATTTGGTAACCTTTCATGTGTTGTTTTAATGTTGTGTTTTCCATCAATGCCAAAGAGGGAGATTGTTGGAAGCTACAATTGAAACAATTTTTATATTTCCATTGATGTCAAACCTTAAATGGTAAGATGATTTCTATCTTGTAAAGTGCCATATCAATTGGTTGATGAAGAAGATTTGAAAAGAGGAAATGACAAGAAGGCCTAGTGAAATGGTTGAGTTATGAGAAGCTATAATGGGTACTTGATGATATTTTACCTTGGCAAGGTAATATATTGTTTATCTTTAACACCAAGTGAAGATTGGAAGACTAAAATTTTAGTCTTGACCGAGTAACGGAGCAAAAGATTAAGGAACTTAAGTTTGTGCCGAGTGATGCAAGTGTCAACCAAGCGTCAGTACATGCCAAGAAAATTTAGTTTCAACCGAGCATCAATATTTACCGAGTGTTAGTAAATTACATAGTTATCTAGTGATGAACGAGTGGAAGAACACAGTGATAACTGAGTGTCAGTATTTTGATAGTTTGAGAAAGATTTGAGATCCCAGCCAACATAGTTTAATTCTTGAGATATGTAAAGTGTATTTAAGATAAGGATGATCATTGTAGAGAATTAAATGAGCTTTTAATATATGTTTAACCATTTTTTATGTATGGATTCAAGAAGGAGTTTTGAGATGTATTCTACAAGGTAGAAGGAGAATGAAAAGTTGGAAGGATTGGTTGGATCTGACCAAACCCTAAGATCTACGGTGATGATTAAGCTGAAAAATATCTATCTACCTGATTAGAGAGGTATACAATTAACCTAATTGTAGGATATGGTATGTAAAGGTTGATTCAGTTGATTGGAAAATCTAAGCAGAAAGCAAAGAAGGGTGAAGAGTAGTCTAGGAATGCACAATGGTGATTTATTGATGAATTTACAAGAAGATCTGAGAGATAGAGATGACAATGAAGGCCAGTCAATGAATTATCATTTGAGGAATGTGGATGTGTATTTTCAAAGTGAGTTGTATATTTCAGATCAAGCTATTGTTACTTTCTAACCATTGTATCAGTCAAAATCCTTTTAGCCAAGGTTGACCTAACAGTCATATTGTAAATCCTTTAAACATGGTGACATTCTAATGGAATGATCTAAGTTCTCTAACAAGGCTCACTTTTAACAAGGTGATTAAATCCTTTAACATAGTCACATTTAAAAGTATGTATTGCCATAAACCATAGTCTATAGTTCCCTTTAGATATCTGAATATCCTCTTGATTTCCATTAGGTGATTTTGCTTGGGTTCAGCTGCAAATCTTCCAACAATGCCAACTGCTTTAGATATGTCAAGTCTAGATTGAGTTAGATAAATGATTTTTCCAATCATTGATTAGTACAATATCTTATCAACTACTGTGGAATCATCATCTTTTGAAAGCTTGCTTCCTGTTAACATAGGAGTGCATACTGGCTTATAGTCTTCCATCTTGAATGTTTTCAATATTTCCTTCACATATTTTGACTGATTAATGAATATACCTTTATCTGTGTATTTACATTTATTCCCAAAAATTATTTTATAGGACCAATCATGCTCATTTCAAATTCATTCTGCATTTCTTTTGCAAATGTTGCACTAAGCTTGTCATTACCTCCAAAGATAATGTCATCAACAAATATGGCAACTAGTAGTAATCCATCACATGTCTCTCTTATGAATAGGTTACAATCTACTACACCTTTCTTGAATCCAATCTTGGTAAGATAACCATCAAGTCTCTCATACCAAGCTCTTGGGGCCTGTTTAAGACCATAGAGTGCTTTCTTCAATCTGCATACCATGTCTAGTTTATCTGAAAGATTAAATCCTTCAGGCTATTCTATGTAGACTTCTTCCTTTAAGTCACCATTCATAAAAGCTAATTTTACATCCATTTGATAAAATTTAAAGTCTTTGAATGTTGCATAGGCCAAGGAAATTTTAATGGCTTCTAGTCTGCTCACAGGGCAAATGTATCAGTGTAGTCTATTCCTTCTCTCTGCGCATATCCTTTACATACCAATATTTATTTGTTTCTTACTATTGTACCTTCTTCATTCATCTTGTTTCTGAAGATCCACTTTGTTCCAATCACATTTTTGTCACTGGGTCTAGGAACCAATTCCCATGTCTCATTCTTAATTATCTGATCTAATTCTTCTTTCATTGCATTCTTCCAATTAGAATCATTGCAAGCATCTTCAACACTTAAAGGTTCAATCTGTGAAAGTAAACATACCTCTTCATCCATTGATAGACTTTTTTCTTTTGATCTGGTCAAAACACTGCTGCTCTAATCTCCAATGATATCATCTTTAGACTGGTATCTAGATGTGAATTTAGGAACCTTAGGTGTGACTTCCTCTTTTGTAATCTGTGATTCTTCTTTTCTTGATTCAGGGTCATTGCATGAGACATCAATGAAATCAAACATTTCTTTAATAATAGTATCTTTACTGCTAGGCCTGGGTTCATCTTCAATCATAGGTGCATATTCATAGTATCTCTCTTGAACCATAAACTTCTCATCAATTTTTACATGAGTACTTTCAATTACCTTTTTAAATCTCAAATTGAAACATCTGTATGCTTTGATTTTTTTAGAGTAACCAAGGAAAATACCTTCATCACTCCTGGCATCAAACTTACCAACACTATCATCTCTCTTGATGTAGCACTTGCTGCCAAAGATTCTAAAATACTTTACTGTAGGTACATTACCAAACCAAAGTTCATAGGGTGTCTTATCTGCACTTGGCCTCAATTGAGTTATGTTGATAGTATAGACTACTCTATTCACTACATCTCTCCAATATGTGTGCACAAATTTTCCTTCAATCATCATAGTGCACATTGTATCAAGTATAATATTGTTCCTCCTTTCTGTAATCCCATTCTGTTTAGGGGTTCTAGGAGCACTTAACTATCTTTTTATTCCATGTTCTTCATAGTAATCATAAAACTAATCAGAGGTGAACTCTCCTCCTCTATCTGATCTCAGACATTTCAGTTTTAGTCCAGATTCATTCTCAACCATAGCTTTGAATATTTTGAATTTCTCAAAGGCTTTGGATTTCTCCTTTAAGAACACAACCCACAACATCCTTGAAAAATCATCAACAAACAAAATGAAATACCTTTCTCCATAGTATGATCTTGTTTGAGTAGGACCACATAAATCTATATGCACTAGGTCCAATTTGTTTTTAACTGAGTTCTGCTTGCTTCTGAAGGAACTCCTTACATGCTTTCCCATAACACATTCCCTGCACATTGTGTCAATTGGTCTTACTATACTTGGAAGATCTTTGACTACCTTGACATTACTTATCTTTACTATGTTAACAAAATTGATATGATAGAGTCTCTTATGCCATAACCAACTGTCATCCACTTTTGCAAAAAAACAACTTACATCTGAATTGAGCTGAAAAACATTACCTTTTGTTTTGGAGCCTGATTCAATCATGTCTCCATCCTTGTTGTTAATGATGCACTTGTTGTCTTTGAACTCCAAATGATAACCTTTGTCAAGTAGCTGCCCAACACTTAGTAAGTTATGATGTAATCCATCAACATACAGAACATCATCTGTCTTGTTATTTCCATCCAAAGTGATAGAACCTCTTCCTATGATAGGTTTAGGAGTGTTATCTCCAAATATGACCATACCACCTTTGTATTTGTCTAAATGAACAAATCTATCTTTGTCACTTGTCATATGGTGAGAGCATCCACTGTCAATGATCCAATCTATTCTGATGTCTGCTTTGGAAATTAGGGCTAACTCTTGTTCTTCCTTTCCATCTGCAATGTCCATTCCCTCAAGCAACTTTTCCATGTCTCTAAGGGAAATGAATCCAATTTCATCCTCTCCTGAATCTTCATCAGTTACACCTTCTTCAGCATGGTAACATTCCTTCTTATATTTAGGTTTGTAATCAGATATGAACTTCTTGACTCTTGTGGGACACTTAGATGCAAAGTGACCAATCTTGTTGCATGAAAAACATTTGAATGGAAGCTACCCTTCATATTTTCCTTTTCCTTTATTTTCTCTTTTAGCAATCATAGCAATGATATCTTCTAGTTCTTCATCAACTACTTCTTTTTCATTATGGCTAGAGATGTGTAGGGATTTCTTACCATGGACTGAGGCTTTGAAAGTTGTTTCACTTTTAGGTTTAGTCTTCAATCTTGATATCTCAAATGCAGATATTTTACTGATCAAAGTCTCTCTTTTGAAGTCTTGTGAAAATTGCATAGTTTCCACTAAAATAATGATCTTGTTTTCATAATCTGATGTTAGAGTAATCAATAGCTTGTCCATTATATCTTCCTCTGATATTTCTCCACCATTGTTTCTGATTCCAGAAACTGCTTCATTTATCCTCTGATTGTAGGCTCAAATGTTCTCTTCAGGTAACATCTCAAGACTGTTGTATTTCTTTTTCCATGTCTTCCTGCGCACATTCTTTTCTTGAATATCTCCTTCAAACATATCTTCTAAATACTTCCATATGGTGTATGCTCTGTCAATTTTCTTGATCTCAGAAAATTCACTGTCGGATAAGGCGCTGATTAGGGCTTCTTTAGCAATTGTATTATTGGTAAATGTCTCCTTTTATCTACTAGTAGCATCATCCTTTGCAAGGTCTTTTAGAGATGGAATAACAACTTCTTGTGTAGCTATCTCAAAGATCTGAAAGCCAACACACTGTAGATGTGTTATCATTTTGTTTTTCCAATCTAGATAATTTTCTCCATCGAACTTAGGGCTATCTTTTCTGAAGTAAGAAATCTGATCTACCTTAAGATGTTAGGCTTCTTCTCAAAGGAACTTGGCTCTAATACCAATTGTTAGAGTAGTCCCAAAGGATAACTGAGAGGGGGGGTGAATCAGTTATCAGTAACTTTAATTATTTTCACTTATTAACTTCAGAATAAAATAAATTAAATGCTCATTCAGATAACATAGTACACAACACACAATTTGATTATGGGGAAACCAAATGGTAAAAGCCCCGATGGGAATTAACACCCATAATGAGATATACTTGTTTATAGTAATCCCTGTTAGAAGATCTTGCAACCCTGTTTGGAGTTGTTCTTTACAAAGCAATAAGTATAGTGACCTGGTTAAGGGTCTGACCTTGTTAGGTGTCTTTTACAAATAACCCTGTTAGGGGTGAGGACTCACTATCCAAAAGCTCATTATTTCAATGGTGAAGGCTACAACCTTCTGTAGAAAAAATATACTTTATATATGATGATGAACTATATAGTAGACCTGCTGTCTTGATTAGTTCTAATGTATTGTAATCTTATACTTCTTCTTCACATAGATTCTTGATGAGTAAACCACAACTGATATTTTGCTCTGTACATTTTCTTGCCCTTTTTATATCATTCACACATTGCATTTACAAATGAACTGCTATAAGTATCTTATTTAAAGTAGAGGGTCATGTTAGCTCTTGGAAACACTTCAACAACATATTTTTTGGCTTAACTAAGCACGCAAACCATATTACATCTACGCAACACAAACTAAACAGACGTGACACTTCACTAATTCAGCTTCACCAAATCAACTCTAACTTTGCAATCTTCTTGAAACATGTTAGGCACCTTTAGATAACTATCATCAACTCATAACTAATCATGAATATACACATGCATATCCTGAAGATAGGCACAACTCAAGAAACATGTTAAATACGTTGGCTCTAAACAGATACTCTTCCAGAACTGTAACTGCCAATAACATAATTACACAACTTGACTGAAATATCATATCTGGATCTGCGTGTATGAACATAACATAATAAACATGTCTACAACATGTATCTAACCATGTAAGGCTTGATATCATCATTCTGATAAGTACATACAGAATCACTACTGTGTATTATATGTTGTCATCAATGACAAACATACAATCAATCAAGTGCACATAAACAAATCTCCAACATAGGAGAGATGTTTAAATATTTATAAGGTCATGGCCTAGGTGAGTTAGGACAGCCCGGTTAGGAGCATGACAAGGATAAATCCATTTGTAGAGACAAGGGAGTGTAATGGAGGATTGAACCAAGTGCATTCCCAGTGTTATTAGGGTCTCATATGTCCTTAGTGTCAAGCTCAGAGCCCAACCAATCCATCTGGATTGAGTTTTGAGAAGAAATCAGAGAGTAGCTAGTAGAGAGCCAAAATAGGCCTAAAAGCCCTACTTTCTAGGATAGTGATGTACGGAAAGATTGGGAACCTTAGACCTTATAAATATTTTAGGTCTCCCAAAATGGTATCTAGATCCCTGATTAGTTTATGGCATTGTGAGTAAGTTTTGAGAGTTAATCTAGAAAAACCCTCTGGATAGGGCTAATAGGACCATTAGGCCTAATAGGACAGTTTGAAGAAAAATTCTGAACTCAACCAAATTGGGTTTGAAGACTTATGGGAATGGAGTGGAATGGATGAAGAATGAACTTTCTAAGCCTATACATGGCCCTTGTTGCAAGAAATATGTTGGCATGAAGGATTTGGCATTGGAATTCTTCAAGCCATATGAAGCATTGAGACAAAACTCTGAGATAGTTGTCGCTTAGAGTGAAACACAAAATTGATGACTCCTAGAGAAGAGATAGGAGTGGTCTTAGGTTTAGTACCTAGAGATTAGAGAGGTCCTAAATAGCTATTAGGATTCTAAGTGGACTAGAAAGAGAAAAGTCTAGTCTAGAAGCATTTGTGTAAGCACACTCTACAAGGTTACTTCTATCAGATTGGTATCAAAGCCTCTTTGGATCAGGCTTGTAGTTAATGTTACAACTAGAGGAATCCATTTGAGAGTCAACAATGGTGACTAATGATGAATTAGCAAAGAAGGTGGATGAACAAGAGGAGGAGAAAAAATTACTCCAACATAGGCTTGCTCAATTGGAGGAAAAAGTGGATGAAGTTGATGTGAAGGATAGAATAGAAGGGAAAGGAAAAGAGATTGTCCTTGAAGATGAAGTCCCTGAAGTTGATCCTGTCCTTCAAGAGGAACCATTTCTAAAAGCCCTAAAGGCTATGAGTGGTAAAACATTGGAAGGAGTTCCAATTTTTAGTGGAAAAATGGAACTAGAAGTAGTCCTTGATTGGATATAAGGACTAGAGAACCATTTTGAGTGTGATGGAATCACAGAGGCTCAAAAGGTGAAGGTTGCTAAAGCAAGATTGAGAGGATCTGCTCTCCCTTTGTGGAAGTTCATCAAAGATGAAAGAGAGAAGGAAGGGAAAAGAACCATTGCTTCATGGAAATCTATGGAAGCAAGAATAAGAGATGCTCACATCCCTAAGGATTATGAAATACAACTCCATAAGAGAAGACAAGGTCTAGGACAGAAGGACCTAGATGTCAACTCATACACTAAAGAGTTTCAAATACTTTGTATGAGTTCAAGGATAGAAGAAGATGATAAAGTGAAAGTATAAAGGTATCTTAATGGCCTCAAATGGACCATTCAAGATGAGATGAGTCTTTTGACTCCAGATATAGTTCATAAATGCTACTAAATTGCTATCAAGGTGGAGGATAAGTTGAAGAAGAAACAAGACTCAAATACTTCAAGAGGAAGAGGTAGAGGAAGAGACACCAAAGGAAAAAGAAGTGGTTATGGAGGAAGAAGCTCTGAATCTTAAGGAAAATTAGTGACTAAGCTCACTGAACAACATGAAGGAAACTTCAATAGAGGGAGTTCAAGTAGACTGAGGAACTCTAACAATAGAGGAAGAGGTAGTAGCCAAGGGAGAGGAAACTACTTTGCCAACATGAAGTGTTATTAGTGTAATCAGTTATGACATCTAGCCTATAGGTGTCCAGAGAAGGGAAGTACCTCTCAATGGGGTGACAAAAGAGTGAACTATGTCCATGAAGAGACAAGTGGGAACAAGAATCCTGAAGCGCCATTGGAATCAGAGGAAGGAGAAAATCTTATGATGAGAACTCTGATAAAATAACCAGTGAAGGAAGAAAGTAGTCAAAGGAGAGAACTATTTAGAGTAAAGTGCAAGATGATGGGCAAGGTGTGTAGAGTCATCATAGACTCAGGATCAATTGACAACATAGTGTCAGAAGAGGCAGTCAGTAAGTTGAAAATGACAAGGATACCCCACACCAATCCTTATAAGGTCACTTGGATAAACAAAGGACAACATGTCCTAGTTAATGAACAAGCTTGGGTGGAATTCTCCATTGGGAGATATAGGGATAAAGTTTTGTGTGATGTCTTACCTATGGACACATGTCACTTGCTCCTAGGTAGACCATGGAAATTTTATCGGATGGCCATGCATAATGGAGTGAGAAACTCCTACACTTTCAAGAAAGACATTGTGACATACAAAATCCAGTCACTATTGGAGGATGCAGAAGTGAAGTCTACTGGTCCCAATGTTCTCATGGTGGGTGAAAAGGAGTTATTAGAGACTCTAGATGAAGGAGAAGGGGTTGGATTTGCACTGGTGTTGAAGCCAAAGGAAGTTGTAGACAAACCAGAGAAGAAGACAAAGCTACCAAAATTAGTTCAAGAGATGCTAGTAAAGTATCAAGGGATAGTGAGTGATGGACATCCATCCACCTTACCACCTAAGAGGTCAGTAAGCCACCAAATAGACCTATTCCTTGGATCCACCCTACCCAATAAGGTAGCTTATAAAATGAATCCCCAATAGAATGAAGAGACTGCTAGACAAATCCAAGAACTATTAGAACAAGGTCTTATAAGAAAGAGCATTAGCCCTTGTGTCGTACCCACAGTCCTAACACCTAAGAAAGGGGGAAATTTGAGATTATGTATAGAATCTAGAGCAATAAATAGGATTACCATCAGGTATAGGTTCCCTATCCCTAGGATAGAAGACCTAATGGATTGTCTAGGAGGGGATAGATACTTTACAAAGATAGAACTTAAAATTGGTTACCACCAAATAAGGGTGAATGAAGGGGATGAGTGAAAAACAACCTTCAAAACCATAGAAGGATTGTATGAATGGCTTGTCATGCCATTTTGGTTGTCAAATTACCCATCAACATTCATGAGGTTGATGAATGAAGTACTTAAAGAGTACAATGGGAAGTTTATAGTGGTCTACTTAGATGATATACTCATTTATAGTAAGACAAGGGAGGAGCACCTCAAGAACTTGGAATCGGTTTTTAAGAAGCTACAGGAGGAGAAGTTGATGATCAACTTAGAAAAGTGTGAGTTCATCAAGACAAATTTGGTGTACCTTGGTTTTTTACTATCACAGGGTCACTTAAAAATGGATCCAAGCAAAGTTGAGGCCATCATCAACTGACCTACTCTAAGGACAAGCACTGAGGTAAGGAGCTTTCATGGTCTTGCACAATACTATAGAAATTTTATTAAATAGTTTAGTGCAATATGTGCTCCTATGTTAGATAAAATTAAGGGAGGCATGAAGAACAAATTTGTTTCAAATGAGAAAGCTAATAATGGCTTTGAGCTACTAAAAAATAAAATTGCAACCCAACCAATTTTGGTTTTGCCAAGTTTTGAAAAATTGTTCACAGTGGAGTGTGATGCCAGCAATGTGGCAATTAGAGCTGTCTTAAGCCAGGAGGGAAGACCAATGGATTTCCATTTAGATAAGTTGAGTGAAGATAAGAAGAAATATTATTCTTATGACCTAGAGATGTATGCTTTGGTCCAATCATTGAGAAAATGGAGGCATTATCTATTGCCAAAGGAGTTTATTGTCTATTCTGACAACCAAACATTGAGTTTCTTGAACTCACAAGACAAATTAAGTCATAAGCATATGAAGTGGGTTTAATACCTACAAGAATATATATTCAACATCAAACACAAGAAAGGGTTATAGAATAAAGTTGTAGATGCTTTGAGCAGAAGAGCATTGACCATTCAAGATATTCAACTGCAGAGTATGGGAATTGACAACTTCAAGGACATGTATGATGGAGATGAGGACTTTGCGGACATCTATAAGGTATTTCAAGAGTATAAAAATCACTTTCATAGTCAATACTCTGAGTACACTTTGCAGTGTGGTTTATTGTTTAAAGGGGATAAGAAGAAATATTATTCTTATGACCTAGAGATATGTTGAGGGTTGTGTTATCTGTCAGAAGGCCAAAAGAAAATCTACAAATGTAGGCCTATATCAACCCTTACACATTCCAACTAGACCATGGGAATGTCTAAGCATGGACTTTGTGGTAGGTTTTCCCAAGACTAGACAAGGAATGGACAATGTTTATGTGATTGTAGACAGGTTTAGTGAGATGGCTCACATTGTTCCATGTAAGAAAATAAATGTTGCAAGTCAAATAGCTTATTTATTCTTCAAGGAAGTTGTTAGGATTCATGATTTACTATTGAGCATAGTGTCTGACAGAGACACCAAGTTTATGAGCCACTTTTGGAAGACTCTTTGGCAGAAGTTGGGGACCAACTTATCATTTGGATCTGCCTACCATCCTTAGTCAAATGGTCAGACAGAGGTAGTAAATAGGATCCTTGGAAATCTCCTAAGATTCTTAACAAAAGAGTATGGTCAGACATGTGACCAAATAATTGCACAAGAAGAATATGCTTATAACGATACTGTGAATAGGACCACAAGGAAAAGTAATTTTGAAATTGTATATGGCATTCATCCTAGAGGCATTCATGAACTTAGAGAACTCAAGGATGGAACTAAAGGAAGTGGATTTTCTGAGGATCTTGCATATGCTATGCAAGAGGTTCATGAGATAGTCAGGAAGACTCTCATTGAGAATACATAGAAGATCAAGACTAAAGTGGATGGGAGAAGAAGTGATGTCCAATTCAAGATTGGAGATCCAGTAATGGTTCATCTTAATAAGGCAATACTTCAGAAAGGAACACCTCATAAACTTCAGATAAGGAGAATTGGTCCATGTGTCATCCTATACAAGTATGGAGAAAATGCCTACAAGGTGGAACTTTCAGAGGATTTGGGTTTATCACCAGTCTTTAATGTTGTAGAATTGGTACTGTACAAAGGCCCAATTCCTGATGTTGATCATATTCTGAATGAATTAATACAGGAGGTTGAAGAACTACATTTTCCATCTACACCAATCAAACAAGCAGAGAGCATTCTAGATTCTAGAGTCTACAAGAAGACAAGAAAGAAGGAGTATAAAGAAAATTTGATAAAATGGGAAGGAAAAACTGATGCAAATTCAATGTGGATCAGGGAAGTTGAGTTTAATAAGTTGGGGGTTGACACCAACTTACTCAATGCAAGGGTGGATTGAAGTCTTTTGTTTAGGGGAGGATGGTGCAGGAGCACCTAGGAAATCCTCAAAGCCTTTAATTTTTGGCTTGTATATGACCTTATCCAAGTTAGAGTGTGTGTCTAAATTGGACCTTAGAAGGTCATGCAAGATGTGTTACTAGGTGGATAGATAGCGAGTATCTAATCCAACCTAGTTTAGTTAGGTTTCTTTATTTGCAATTTTGGTCTAAATGGGAAATATGGCCTAAATGTGTCCTAGACCCTAGAATAGAAGGAAATATTATTTTCTAGGAATTTATGAGGTTTTTTCATCTATCTATATGGGTTAGAGGCACTAAAAGATAGGGAGGAGGCATAAATTCAAGGATGCCAAAAGTTGCTCAAAAGTTGTCATGACAACATTTGCAATTTTTGCAAATGTTGCATGCAACTCGACAACGTTGGATTCCACTCATTGTAGGAGTGGGAAATTAATGAACCAAGCCTATAAACAAGGAGGAAACATCTTAAGGATTTATTGGACTCATTTCCCAAGGCATGAGTTTTTGTAAGCAAGTTTTTGAATAGTGAAAATGACTGCAATTCTGTGTTAAGTGTGATTTTCGAGTATTTGGAGTTACAAAGATTTTAATGGATTGAATCACAAGATCCAACTATGGATTCATGTAGAGGGGTGTGTTATAAGAAATTTTTATTCAGTGTGTTAGACTTTTTGAGTTATTTTTCTATCTGTAGAAAAATAATCCTAAACTAGGTAGTTTGGTGGTGTGATTCATGGTAACTTTACTTTCATGGCTCCCCAGTGAAATTAAACAGTGGAAAACATAAAAGGTTGAATGAAATGGATAGGGGAGCCATTATAAATAGTGTATATATCAGTAGGAGGTTAGGGGAGATGTTTTACTATTTATAAGGTCATGCCCTATGCAAGTTAGGATAGCCCGGTTAGGAGCATCACAAGGATAAATCCATTTGTAGAGACAAGGAAGTGTAATTGAGGACTGAAAAAAGTGTGTTCCTAGGGTTATTAGGGTCTCATAGTTCCCTAGTGTTGAGATCAGATCCCAACCAATCCATCTGGATTGAGTTTTGAGAAGAAATCAGAGAGTTGCTAGTAGAGAGCCAAAATAGGCCTAAAAGCCCTACTTTCTAGGATAATGATGTACAGATAGATTGGGAACCTTAGACCTTATAAATATTTTAGGTATCCCAAAAGGGTATCTAGATCCTTGATTATTTTATGGGGTTTTGAATAATTTTTGAGAGTTAATCTAGAAAAACCCTCTAGGTAGGGCTAATAGGACCATTAGGCCTAATAGGACAGTTTGAAGATGATTTGTGAACTCGACCAAATTGGGTTTGAAGACTTATGGGAATGGAGTGAAATGAATGAAAAATTAAAATTCCAAGAATATACATGCCCCTTGTTGTAAGAGAGAAGTTGGTATGAAGGATTTGGCATTGGAATTCTTCAAGCCATAGGAAGCATTTAGACAAAACTATGAGATAGTTAATGTCCCTTAGAGTGAAACACAAAATTGAAGACTCCTAGAGAAGAGATAGGAGTGGTCTTAGGTTTAGTACCTAGAGTCTAGAGAGGTCCTAAAGAGCTATTGGGATCCTAAGTGGACTAGAAAGACAAAATTCTAGTCTAGAAGCATTTGTGTAAGCACACTCTACAAGGTTACTTCTATCACTTAAGTTGTCAGCTCAACAACTATATATCAAATTCCCTTGTTACATAGTCTAAATGACCTTAATAAAACTTAAATACTTAAAATATTAAACCCATTAATTGACTATGAGACCTCATTAATCCATGTATTAGCCCTTATGGGTTAACTTGACTCAACTTGCATTTTAATGCCTTTCAATACCCAATTACATCCATAAATACTATTACATTAATATTTTATGACCATCACCCCATGAAACCCACATAGTAATGAAAATAAGTCCTAGTTGATGCAGAGCATCCTCCAAGATACTAAGCATCTTACAAAATCTCTCGTAATATCCTATTTAGTTCAAGGACAAACTCCAAATCTTGAGGGAGATACAACTTCTCACATCATGCTCATTCTCTTTAAAAATTATTCCAACTAGAATTGACATCTAATTGTCCTCTTTACCTAAGGTAAATCACCCAATGACCCCTCAAGGCATGACCTACCTCCTCAAGGTCTCTTGTTCCAATCCTATACACAGTCAAAAACCCCAACTCACAACTTTGAATCAAAGCCCTATTGATTGATTTGAATACAAAAATTGATCACACACATCCTTTACAACTTTCCACTCAACTCTTCCCTTGACTAACTTAAAAAAAATCTTGACTCCCTTACACATTTTCCTTTTTTCAACAAATAATACATGTCTTCCAACTCTCACTCTACATTCACATCTCTATCCTTATCTTCATTGTTCAGTCCTATCCCTAAACAATTTCACTTAGGACTTATCTCACTCACTTAATCTAAAAACCCTTGAGTTCCTATTAATTCTCGATCCTAGGCTTTTCCCATAAAATTAAATCCACAATAATCTGACTACCCTAACTCTTGCACACAAAATTTGAACTTATATTACTACTTTCTAATCCATGAAAATTAGAAGATACCTCTACAACTACTGAGAAAATCACCCTTTCTTATGATCCAGAGCCTTCTCCAACTATTTGGCCTTCCTCTAAACTCCTCAATTTCCTTGTCTCAACCTTAGATAAAAAAAATACCAATTCATCTTGTATGAACAAAGCCCCTAATTTCTTCTATCACTATTTTCAAGGATTTTGAACATACCAATTCATCTTGTATGAACATAGTGGTGGAAGAGCTTTCTGGGATTTTTAAGATTGAAAGTCCTTTGTCGATGCTCAAAGTTGAACTATCCTCTGAGAGTGTTCCAAAGTGGTGGCTTGACATCTGAAAGATCCTAGATTGGTGAAGATGTACCTGAAAATATTAGAGAAGTAGGTGTACAATGCTCTTAAAGAGTATTTGGCCAATAAGAGGAAAAGAGAAGAAAAGAGAAGGAAGAAGAAATAAGAAGAGGAAATGTTAAGAAGCATTGGAGAGGCTTTGGAAAAGAATCAGATGAATCTGGATTAGAATGCATCACTCATTGAACAGTCAGTAGATGAAGAAGATGAAGATGAGAAATAGATTGCACATGAATAAGTGGATGAACCTAAGGAAAAATAGGTTCTAGAATCTGAATCAGAGGTTGAAGTTGAAGTTGTTGATCGTTGTAGAAGTGAATCAAGTCTTGAGGGGCTTGAATCTGAATAAATTCTTTAGTTAGGGGTAGCAAAACTTCCTTTGGTGATGGAAGAAGAAAAGAAGCATGGTAGCATGGCTAGAGAGGAGGCCAAGATGACTAGTGAGTTGTTGATATGCCTAGGTGAATGACATGATGTCAAAGACCAAAAAGAGAGGGAAATAGGTGAGGAAGAACCTGACTATGGGGTCATTGGTGAGACTCAGAAGGTAGTGCACTAAATGTGCTAAAATGATGTAATAGTTCCTTATTGGCAAAATAAGCCTTAAGGGTAACTATGAGGTTGAGATGACCTTAGGAAGAGTATTTTGGATTGGATTAGAGTGTTAAAGTCTTATATAGGTGTCTAAGAAAAGGTATTTTATGTTATGGTCAAGTTGACATTCGTAGTTGTCGACTTGACAAACTTTTAAACTTGTAATTATTTAAACAGACAATTTTTGGACTATTGTCGATAGTTTTAGGTTGTTTAAAGTCATTTATTTGGTTGTTTGTTGAGTTAGAGGATCTATTTTATAGATATACATGTGGTTTTGAGGATTAAGTAGAGGATGGTGTGTGGAGAACATTGTAACTAGTTTTGAATCAATAAAAAATACATTTTCTTACACAGACATTATTCTGGTCGTGAATTGTTTACAATCAACACTCTATATTTTGAACTCTCCATGAATGGATAGACTCTCCCACCCTCTGTGGTTAATATAATTGGTAGGATAAGTCTAATAACATGTAATATATCCTTGTATAGTGTTTATATGTAGGGATGTGCAGGATATTGGAGGAGAGACCACAGAATGGTGGCGAGTTGTTAATTGAGGGTGCACAGATTGACACAAGCGATTAATGTGAATAAATAATATAAGTAATGAGGGTATTTTTTGGTTGATCTCATCTATTGGGGTCCATGTGAAGGTTTATTATCCATTGAGATGATCAGGAGAGGTTTGTAAGAGCCTAAGTGCGAAATTCCTATCCTAGAGACCTTAGAAGTGAGGGTTTGATACCTAAAAGTATAGGCAAGTGTTGGTGACCCAAAAAATTGATAATACATTGTTTTTATCCATGACCTAAGACTGTTTCATGGTTTGGGATCAAGGGAGAAATTCCTTGTATAGGTTTCTTTATAAATGGGTGCAAATTAGGCCTATTTGGTTTTTGCAAAGGTAGTGGACATGGGTGTTGTTCCAAAGTATCATACCCTGGGTTTGGGATATGTTTTGTAGCATGGTAAAGGGTATCTAAAATTGTCATTATTTTCCTTAGTTTTTTGGGAAAGTTTTGGGTTAAGGGCAAATTAGTGGTTGGACATGGCTACAAGGAGATTGAGTTAGTACATATAGAGAATTGCAGAACAAGTTATGTGCAGTTGAGGAAAAATTGGATAAATTATAGTGTTGTGTGGTTAAGAGTGCATACAGAGATTCAACTATTAGTGACAGTTATTCAAGATTTATTGAAGACTGTGTTTTGACAGAGTTTCTGAGAGACAGTCTACAAAGTGGGAAGTTGCATCTCACAATGCTAACTAATTGATCACCTTATTGATCAGGGTATGGGCCACTAGGATATCACACCCCTCTATACCATTTCCCCCAAGTGTAGAGTGAAAGGGGATGAGGATAATTGAATGGATAGATAATTTGATTTTAAAGAAAATGAATTTGTGACAGGAATATAGTGTAAGGACTAAAGAATCTATCTCCATGGAAGGTATCCAAGAAAAAATTAGGACCTTCCTTCTTCATCATCGGATATTTTTATCAAACTGTTAGGATTACCACAAAGAGGACCTAGGCTCTGATATCAATTTTAATACTATAAGTTCCAATACTACTGGGGGGTGGTGAATCATTAACATATCAGATCTGAAACTTTTCATAATTCATTCAACACCATCTCACTAAATAAACTAGGAACATTGTCTCCTATAGTGAGAATATGTTGGCATCAATGAAAAAAACATTAATACCAGCACATATATGTACAATATGAACAAAATATCAACAATATCCAACAATCTCCCCCTGTGGCATTGATGGCAACATATGATGTAAAAATTTCAATCAATGCACAAAGAAACAATATCAACAATATGATATCTTTGCTTTACAATATCTCCCCCTATGTTTCATACTGAATATCTCTTCCCAAATCTCGCTTGATTTTCACATGATACCTCTCTCCCTTTGACATCAATGACAAAGGAACATGGATGTACTAAGTTATAGAGGCCAAAAATATGAACAACACATCTCATAAGATATTCACTACACACTACTCCCCCTAAGGAGCAGCCACAAAAAAAATCAAACTAGAAGAATGAAATATTTGTAAGCACACGGAACTGATGCAACTCAATGCATCTCTAGCTCTAATTAGGAGGTTCAATCACCCCATGCTCACCTCAAATTTACTCAAAAGTATCTGTTGGAAAGGGCTTCATCAATACATCTGCAATCTTCTCTTTAGTAGATACATACTCCAATATGACTTCTTTCTCACTGACTTTGTCTCTCAAGAAATGATACTTGATAGAAATATGCCTTGGCTTTGAATGTAACATAGGTTTCTTTTAAATATTGATAACACTTGAATTGTCAAAATAGATGACAATAGGATCTTCAATAGTCACTCTAATATCTTTTAGCATTTGCTTAACCCATACCACTTTTGTACAATTAACAATAGCATCAACGTACTCAACTTTAGCAATAGATTGTGATATATAATTTTGTTTTTTACATTCCCATGAAACTAATCTCTTACCCAAGAGGAATGCTCCACCACTAATTTTTTTTCTGTCATCTAAATTACTTTCCCAATCTGCTTCAGTATATGAACTCAATGTGAAATCATCATCTTTACCATACCATAAGCCATAATCGATTATTCCCTTCGAGTATCTGAATATCCTCTTAACAATAACATGTGGTTCCTTCAGTTCTTCTTGAAACATAGAAACAATGTAAATAACATTCATAATGTCTAGTCTAGTTTGTGTCAAATATAGAAACCCATCTATCATTTATCTATATTTAGTCTTATTTTCATTAGGTGTATCATCAATCTTTATCAACTTACAACTAGTAATCATAGGTTTACCAACAACTTTTGAATCATCCATACCAAATTTATTCAAAAATTCTTTCACATACTTAGACTGAGAAATGACAATACCTTTATCAGTTTGTGTAATTTGTAGTCCAAGAAATAATTTCATCTCACCTATCATAGGGGTAAAATTACAAACATGTGTCACACTTTTATAAAGGAAAAGGTCCACAACATGCAAACTATTTAAATTTAACAACATAAAATTTGTATTTGTGTTTAAAATTTGAGAATGGTGTAAATTGATGAAATGTGTAAAAATGGATGAACATTATGCCTATAATTTTTTTTAAAAAAATTGAACAATAATTGACATAGTTTTTGAAGTCCATTTTTTAATTGCTGAAAACTACTGAAAATATGGGGTCTAGTTCCCACCAAACAAGTATATGAAAATATTCTCTTTTTCCTTTGATTTCAAAATATGTTATAGATAAAATGTATAGCTAGTTCAAAAAAGAAGAAAGTTTGGATTTAAGTTTATATTTTCTCCGTTATAATTGCTCAAAGTTGAACTTATCTAAAATTGACAGTTTTCATCTTCCACCAAATTTCCCCTATCAAATCTACACCATTAAAAAAAAAAATTACACATGCTTGAAGAGGACTCTCTCCTCTATTGTTAAATATAAATTTTAATTTTTTTTGATATGATTTACTATTTATTTATTTATTTGAAGCAACATTTTCTTGAATGTTAAAATACATACTTGTTGTATTTTAAAATTATAATATATTAGATCTAATCAAAATACTATAAAATTTATATGAAAATAATCTTGACTCTGAGTTCTACAAAATTATATTTTTTATATATTTTAAAATATCATTAAGGATCTTTGATACACACTGTATCTGCAAGGTGAACTGCTCCTGTGACACTGCTTGTCTGATCAGTTCCTTTTGTGTGCTAATTATTTAACTTCTTGTTAATCACTATAACAATCTTGTCTTCAATCTAAAAGATTCTACTTCAATATATATATCATCAACATATGACAGATATATCTTTGCTGCATTAGCACTCTACTCTGCTTTCTTATCTGTGGCTTTCGCAACTTTTCCCATCACAAATGACCTTCTATAAGTACTTCCTCAAAGGACATGAACATGTCAGATTTAGGAAACCTTTTACTATCTATCTTGATCACTTACATAACCATGCAACCCTTCATTAAGTTGGCTTAACATTAATTATAACTGCTTCACTCAAACCGAATAGACACGTCTTTTCACACAGTTCGCTCCACCAAATTAGCTCTAACTAATTATCCTAGATGAATAAAGTCATGCACTTTTAACCATAGATTTTTAGGTCACTAAAAGTTACTAATCCAAAGGTGCAAGTCCTAAGGATAAGTGAAACTTCTACGCCAAAAAAATCTCTGTCGGCTCTTTCCATGATCTTTGTCCTGTTCTGGCATTCACTGGCTGTACCTCTTCAACTGGATATATCTTCTTTATACTTGCATATCTGATAATGATCTCTTAGAATTAGCATGTAAAAATACTCATAAGCTTATCTTCAAAGGCACATATCATTTGGATAACATATGAATACACGCTAATCAAAACTATAACAGTCTATTCCTTGCTCTGTCCTATTTTCTGTACTTAGCCAATTTCTGATCTTCTGATAATGTGTGCTGACTCCAAAAATTCATATGACTTTGTTTCCATAATGAAAATACTAAATAGAGTCATATAGTTTAGTATAGTCAACTTTCCAACAATCTCCCCCTTTGTCATTAATGGCAATAAAGGAATATGGTGAAGTTACTATCTGTACTTTTATATAAAAACTCTTTATCTTATATCTCCATTTTATCATATACTAGACTCCATATTATTCATACTCTAATCTCCCTTTGACATTAATGAAAAAGGTGCTTAAAAACACTTCTATGTACTTACTCAGCATACATATCTGGATATGCAATCTACAACTTCTGGATCTCTTTCTCCCAAAATGCAATCAGTGAATTAGCAATCTGTAGATGGGTGCATAATGCATATTGTAGCTTCTCCATCTTCCCCAAGTCTATGCTAGGACCTTGATCATATGATAGAATCCATATTCTATACATTACTTTACTCACCCTTTGATATTATCTTCTCTGCCTTCTCAATCTTATCAATCTGCCCCTAATATACACATATTGATATCAGTGGAG
>MU226783.1:169950-188874 GCA_018584345.1 Thuja plicata
CTGAGAGGGGGGGGGGGGGTGAATCAGTGATCTATCAATTAATACTTTTTCTTATTATCTAAATCTTTACTTAAATGTTTATGTACTGAACTTGAATATCAATGCAAGTAAGATAAATATACACAACACATAACACCATATATTATTACGGGGAAACCCAATGTAGGTGAAAACCCTAGTGGGAATTAGTACCCACAAATATTTTGTACTGGTGTCTTATGATCCTTGTTAGAAGATCCTTAACCCTGTTAGGAGTTGTCTTTACAATACATGAAGTACAGTGACCTTGTTAAGGGTCAAACCCTGCTAGGAGTCTTTTACAATAACCCTGTTAGGGGTGGTGGACTCATTTTCCAAGAGCTCACTGCTCAAATGGTGAAGGCTACAACCTTCTGGATCTTTGATACACACTGTATCTGCAAGGTGAACTGCTGCTGTGACACTTCTTGTCTGATCAGTTCCTTTTGTGTACTGATTCTTTAACCTCTTGTTAATCACTATAACAATATTGTCTTCACTCTAAAAGCTTCTACTTCAATATATATATCATCAACATATGACAGATATATCTTTGCTGTATTAGCACTCTGCTCTACTTTCTTATCTCTGGCTTTCGCAACTTTTCCCATCACAAATGACCTTCTCTAAGTAATTCCTCAAAGGACATGAACATGTCAGCTTTAGGAAACATTTTACCATATATCTTTATCACTTACATAACCATGCAACCCTTCATTAAGTCAGCTTAAAATTAATTATAACTACTTCACTCAAACCGAAGAGACACGTCTTTTCACACAGTCCACTCCACCAAATTAGCTCTAAATAATTATCTTGGATGAATCAAGTCATGCACTTTTAACCATATATTTTTAGGTCACTAAAAATTACTAATCCAAAGGCGCAAGTCCTGAGGATAAGTGAAACTTCTATGCCAAAACAATCTCTGTCAGCTCTTTCCATGATCTCTGTCCTGTTCTGGCATTCACTGGCTGTACCTCTTCAACTGGCTGTATCTTCTTTATACTTGAAGATCTGATCATTCTCTCTTAGAATTAGCATAAAAAAATACTCATAAGATTATCTTCAAAGGAACATATCATTTGGATAGCATATGAACACACGCTAATCAGAACTATAACAGTATGTTCCTTGCTCTGTCCTATTTTCTGTACTTAGCCAATTTCTGATCTTCTGATAATGTGTGCTAACTCCAAAAATTCATATGACTTTGTTTCCATAATGAAAACACTAAATAGAGTCATATACTTCAGTATAGTCAACTTTCCAACATTTTACCCATAGATATTTCAAATTCCTTCTGCATCTCATCGGAAAATTCTTCACTCAACTTGTCATTTCCACCAAAAATGATATCATCCACAAAGACTTCAATAATCAAAATGTTATCATCAACAACTTTGAATTACAAATTACTATCAGCAGTACCTTTATTGAAACCAAACTTCAATAAATACTTATCTAACCTCAAATACCAGGCTCTAGGGGGTTGCTTCAATCCATATAAGTATTTCTTCAATCAAAAAACCATGTAATCTTTATCATTCAAGGAAAAAATATCTGGTTTCTCAACATATAATTCTTCTTCCAACTCTCCATTCAAGAATGAAAATTTAACATCCATTTGATATACCTTGAAATTTTTGTAAGTAGCATATGTAAGAAACATTCTAGAAATAGGAGAAAAGGTCTCCTCCAATTCAATATCTTCCATATGAGAATATCCCTTAAAGATAAGTATTTATTTGTTTCGAACCACTTCACCATCTTCATTTAATTTTTTTTTGAATACCCATTTAGTACCAATCACATTCTTGTCCAAAGGCCTAGGAACAAGAATTCATGTCTTATTATTTTTAATCTATTCCAATTCCTCTTTCATGTCTTTGATCCCACTATCATATTTTCATGCTTCATCAACATCCTTAGTCTCAATGTTAAAAATCAAACAAACATCATTCCTAGCAATTCTTCCTCTAGTTTGAACACCTTTTTTTCTATCACCACTAATCTAATTATTTGAATAAGTTAACTTTACATACCTTGGAGTCTTTAGATTTGCATTTGTAATTGACTCTTGTGTTTCCAACTCTTCCTCGTCTCCAAATTCTTCATTTTGTTCTACTAATCCATTCTGATCCTTATTCTGACTATGTGCTTGCACAATCTAACTCTTTTCTTCATCATTTGATTCATAACTACAAGATCTAACTAGTTTAAGAAAACTTTCATCCACTTTCACATTAGCACTCTCTATTATCTTTCTCAATCTACGATTATAACATTTGTATGATTTTCTCTTTGTAGATTAACCAAGAAATATTCCCTCGCCACTTCTAGGATCAAATTTTCCTAAATCTTCGTCTCTCTTAATGTAACATTTTCTTCCAAAGATTTTGAAATAATCCAAAATAGGAATATGACCTTACCAAAGCTAATAAGTATTCTTATTAGTGACATGCTTGATTTGAACTTGATTAAGTGTGTAAATAGTAGTGCTAACAACATATCTCCAATAGATTTGTGAAACATTCCCTTCAATCATCATAGTCCTTGCAGTGTCAAGGATTGTTTTGTTTCTTCTCTCTACGATTCCATTCTTTTGTGGGGTCTATAGAGAAGACATATGTCTCTTTATTCCATGCTCTTCACAATATGCATCAAAATCTCTAGATGTAAACTCTCCACCTCTGTCAGATCTAAGAAATTTCAGCTGCATACCTGTCTTAGTCTCAACCATAGCTCTAAATATCTTGAATTTTTCAAATGCCTCATATTTTTATTTCAAAAATGTAACCTACATCATCCTTTAATAATTATCAATTAATAGGATAAATTATATATCTTCATAATAACTTCTAGTTATAGTAGGACAACGTAAGTCAATATGCACCAAATCTTACAGTCCACTCGAGGAATAAGTCTTACTTTTAAAAGTAGATTTAGTTTTCTTACCCAACTAACATTCTTTACACATTGCATTAGCAGGCTTTAACAATCTAGGTAATTCTCTTAGTGCATTTTTAGTGCTTATCTTCATAATGTATCAATGTTCACATGACAAATCTCTTCTACCACAACCAACTATCATCAATCTTAGCAATCAAACATCTATTCTCTGAATTAATGAAATGAAATACATTACCACTAGTCTTTGCACTTGATGCAATTTCAATTCTAGTGTTGGAATGATTCTACACATTCTATTCTTGAATTCCAAGTGATATCCCTTATCAAATAACTGTCAAATACTCAAAGATTATGCCTTAAACCTTCAACATATAAAATATCATCAGTATTGCTCTTGCTGTCAAGTGTAATTGAACTTATTCCTTCATTCAAACATGGAGCACTGTTACCAAATCTAACAACTCCACCATCACAGTCTTCAAGCTTCACAAATTATCTTTTGTCTATGGTCATGTGATGTGAACATCCACTGTCAATTACCCAGTCATATTTCTTATCCACATGCGAAACCAAGGATCTTTCTTGATTAGGATTCTCATCTCTGATAGCAATGAACACAATCTCATATTTTCTCTTCTCAGATTCATCATTGATTGTTCCTTCATCAACAACATAGTAACACTTCTTCTGATATTTAGGCGTGAAATTGTTATGCTTATACTTAGGTTATTATTTAGGACTTCTAGAAGAAATGTGACCAAATTATTACATGAAAAACACTTCAAAGGAAAATTTCCTTCATACTTACCAGATCCCTTAGGTATTTTGTTTATAAATAGGGCTCCAAACTCTTCAATTTCTTTTTCTTCTTTCTCAATTTGTTCCCATTCCTTAGCATATCTACCAAGCTTAGATGAACTTTCACCAGGGTCATATCTTTTCTTATCCTTTGAAATAGTATCTTTAAATGCGAATTCAACTTTAGGAAATCTATCTCCAAATTCACTCATTTCAAAAGCAGTTAACTTGCCAACCAATGTATCTCTTGTCACAGTAGTCACAATTATGATCTCTTCAATAACAACAACCTTGTGATTGTAATAAGGAAGCAAGGATCTTGGGATTTTAGAAATAATCTCACTCTCATCTAATGTTCCACTAGCACATCTGATTCCATAAACAAGTTCAGTGATCTTATTCACATAGGTAGTAATGTTTTCATCTTCTCTGATCCTCAATGTTTCATATTTTCCTTTTAGACTATGTAGCTTGGCTTTCTTCAAAAACTCATCTCCTTCATATAATGTCTCCAACTTTTTCCATACTTCAAGTACAATCTACAATCCCAAAATGTTTGTATACTCAACATTTGATAGGCACACTTCAAAGCTTCTTTTTCTCTCATACTATAATCAAATTCTTTCTTCTCATCAATAATCACAGTAGAAAGATCAGCAGGAGGCTTGTAATCTTTTTTGGTAACACTTCAATGTTCTTCACTAAGAAATCTCAAGTGTGTAATCATTTGGTCCTTCCATATAGTATAATTTTTTCCATCAAATCTCAAACTCTCCTTCTTAAAGGTTGACATCTTGGATCTCCTCAAGCAGTCAAGCTTCCCAAAGAGGACACTAGCTCTGATACCATTTGTTAGACCTTAAGGAGAACACACAACTTTGCGGGGGGGGGTGAGTCATTTGTGTCACAATATCAATAACCTTTAACCAACTTATAATATTTAAACTCAGATTAGAATGATAAACATGAAAGCAAGATCATAATAGAGTAACCAACACATAACATAGATTTTGATGTGGAAACCCTTTTAGGTGAAAAAACATGGTGGAGATGGAATCCACAAGATGAATGCAATAAGTTAAAAGAACTATACCTTGTTAGGATTATTACAAAGGGGAATGAACATGCATTCATGCACACTTCCTAGATCTCACTGCTCAAATACAATAAGGATCTCAATCCAAAGGAAGACTCGCTACCTTACACCAATCTCTGATCTCAAATTATGGAGGACATATTGTCCATGCTCAGGAACTAATGAATAGAATCTATGATATGCCAAAAAAATTCCAATGAAGTACAATAAATCTCTATCTCAATTGAAGATTCCACTCATACCTCTTCTCTTCAGCATCATACACTATCTCCACACACTCTCTTCTTTTCACAACTACAAAATGATTACATATATTTACACATTACATCAGTTTATCTTAACTAGATTGGCTAAGGACCTAATTACAAAATATTAATACATTGCACATCAATATTCAATGTGATCCATTGAATGTCAGCTAAGACATAACAATGACCCATTGTAGACGTCAAAAAAATATTAATATTAATTCCCCTTTTGTTCATCTAACTATTTAATTTAATCAATTAAATAGTTTCATAGTTGGTATTTATCAATAATATAAATACTATTCCAATGTATTTTATTTAAATACATTTTCCTCACAAAATCCCTTTTTAATAAATTCATATTTATTAAAAATCCTCCATATCCCTAAAATCTTCTAAACTATGATTTATTCAAATCTAATTTGAATTATAATCTAAACCCTACCTAGAGACCTATTAATCTAATCTAGAGGTCTACCCTAAGCCTACCCTATTCTTACTCTACACCCATCACCTCATTCTCTAAGCATACTTCCCCACCTAATTATCCTCTGATCCTACTTTAAAAGGGTGATTCCTAACCCTTTTAAAGCTAATATAATGCTCACACATGTGTGAAAAGTCTCTCCAAAATGGCCACCCATTCCTCTTAAATACTCTTACTTATTTGTCCCCCACTTGAAAGCCTTGAGCCACTCAAACATTTAATGCTATATTTGACTCTAAAATAGCCATCCCTTCCAAGCACATGTGTCCCTTATGTGGCTCTTATGTGGATGCCACATAGGTGCCACCTCATTCAAGCCCTCCTCTTCTCTCCCAAAAATCTATAAATAGTGGCCTTCTCCTCTTGTATTATCATCTCTCATTTTGCATTGTTATTATGATATTTTAGTTTTAGAAGCTCATTTCTATTTTTCATGCTTGTATGCTTAAATCATTTAGAATTTACATGCTAGGATAATGGTTAATGAATCATAGATTTATCTTGCATGTTGCACACCATTTACATAGTTTAAGACATCCTCTTTGAGAATAATTTGAGACTAGTTCTTCATACTAGCTCTTGAATCTCTTCTTTGTTTCCAATCTTGCATTCATAGTTGCATTGCATTGGGGACCCACTCCATTTGTGTTTGAGAGAGCACATTCACATCCAATCTAAAAGAGAAAAATAAAACAAGTAGTATAGGGTGCAATAGCTTGTTTTAGCTCAATCTGATGTTATGAAGATTTCTTGTTGGTTCTTTCTTATTTCATGAATTATATGTGCTAGCCCGCTAACTTCTCATGTTTGAGCTTGCTCCAAACAGGTTGAATATTTCCTCATACTAAATTTTGGCATGCTCGGTGGGACCCACGTCCCTAAAAACCTTCTAATTTTCTTGTCTCTTTCTCTAATTTTTGCCAAACTCACAGATCAGTGTCTCTGATTTACACAGAGGTGTCTACATAAATGCTAGTTCTCCTTGAACCGTCATTCGGTGTCTCCGCCAAACACTATCTGTGCCTTGAATCGGCATCTCCGGTTTAGACTTCTTTTCTTGATATATACAAACCTAAATTTTTGTTTGTCAAGTTTTATTGTGTTTCCCACTGCTTTTTGGTGTTTTAACATTCTATTTTTTAGCAAAAATTGGTTTTATAAGAAGTTATAATGTCAAAATTTCATTAAAGGGAAAACACATTATAAATCATTAAAAGAACATTGATTTTTAAGGGTTAAGCAATCTTAGCATAGGTTTTTGGTTGATTTGGGAGCTAAGAGAGAAAGAACAATAACTATTTCTTGCTATATTTTTTGTGTTTTTGTCCTTGCAGGTACAATAATGTCTATGCAGATGCTGGTTCATATTTCAGTGTCTACGGAAAAATGCTAGTTCAGGAAAATCACCATTCGGTGTCTACGCTACATAGACCGATGTCTGCACTGGTATAACATCTTTTCTTATTCCCTATTTTTTCTATTTTATTTTGCTATCTCTGCTATTTTTGGGATAAAACACAGAATCGAGGTCTGTGCCCTGAACCAACAGCGTCTACGCTCTATCAAACTTTTATCAATCATTTGCTAATAATGTTTTGATTGGTTATATGTTTTAAAAACTTGCCAAAGGATAATATTCTGAAACTACTAACTAGTTGTGTTGCAGCACCGCTTGCCAAAGACACAAATTCCAAAGATTAATCACATATGTCTTGTAGGTTGCCTCAATCTAAATCAACCAAATGATCATGTTTGCTATCATTTTTCTTAGGCACCTAGGCTAATTAGAGAGATATTTTTGTCTAATCCAAAGCAAGTGTTAGGGTATTGTTCTCTCTTCCCTTCTAGGAAGATCAAAAACCTAGATGCATTTTCTTTGTTTTAAACAATTAAATCTTTGGGAATGATAGCATCTTTTCTTATTCTCTGTGTTTTCTAGTTTATTTTGTTGTCTCTATCATTTTTGGGATAAAACATAGAATCAGCGTCTGCACCCTGAACTAGCGTCTGTGCTCTATCAGACTTTTATCAATCATTTGCTAACTTTTTGAGTGGTTGTGTGTTTTAAACGCTTGCCAAAGGCTAATATTTTGAAACTACTAACTAGTTGTGTTGCAGCACTGCTTGCCAAAGACACGAATTCCAAAGATTACTCACATTTATCTTGCAGGTTGCTTCAATCTAAATCGACCAAACGATCATGTTTGCTATCATTTTTATTAGGCACCTAGACTAATTAGAGATATATTTTTTTCTAATCCAAAGCAAGTGTTATGGGATTATGCTCTCTTCCCTTTTGGGAATATCAAAAATCTAGATGCATTTTCTTTGTGTTAAACAATTAAATCTTTGGGAATGAACTAAATTTGTCTTGTGTGTTTGTGGAGAAAATGATACTAGATAAGAGACTATGCTCTTTTCCCCTTATGAGAAAATTAGAAACCCGGCCTCCTTTTTGTTGCCAACCCAATTTTCTTTTCAAGTTAATCCGTTAGATGGGCCTGTCGGTTGAGGGAAAAATCTCCTGGGAATGACCCATGTGAGAATGAGGTGTAAGCCACACCACTCCAACTCAGGTTAATCAAATTTACTCTTTAGAGTTGAAGCCTTAGGAGTCGATTGGCATTTGAGCTTATACTCGGCTCTCGTCTAACTTAAGTGTGGCCTCGCAGTCTCAATCATGTTTATGTGTCCACTTTTGTTAAGACGCTCTATGGGGCTATACACCTGAATCATGCTTGCATGGATATAGAGGATACAATTGAACGGAGACCCTTACTAAGCACTCTATGCATAGAATCTACCCAAATCACCTCTGAATGGTGATTTATTACAGTTCAAGGGGAGGGAAGGATCTCCCCCCAAGATTCTCATCATATGTGTCCCAGCATATTATGTTGTGAAAGAGATCTTCGTGGTATGGCAACAATACCTGGAAAAAGGCAAAAACATGGGCGCCCTTCCTGTGATGACACTATTGTGTGAGCTGAAGGACTACCAAGCAATGGGCCTATAATATTTCATGCGAAGCCAATTCCTTAGGTAGACTTGTGCTTGAAGTGTTTGATGAACATTGACAAATCCAAAACATGAACGGAATACCCAACAAACAAATTTGTTAGTTGCTTGTATCCTTCAAGGTTGCTTTGTCCCTTATTATATTGTTTTCACGACCCATGCCTGCTATTTTCTTATTTGACTATGTTGAAACTGGTTCTTTCCATGGAACAAATCTATTGAAAATCAGAAAGAGATCAAGATTTTGCTAAATCATCAAAACATCGTCCTTTGTTTTACAAACTTCCATGGGCTCTAGAATTTGCCAGAATCTTCAAAATTTGGTCTTTTATCAGATATGTCCTAAAAACCTTCAATTTCCCATCCAAAATAAAATCTTTTTATAAGACATGACCCATTCCAAGAAGCACAAGAAGGTGAAAATCCTGTTACCCCCCATGCACAGAGAACTAAAGAATACAACCTGAGAGGCTACCAAGTACCAAGACATCGTTGATTCTATTACACAAGAAATTCATACACGGGAAAAATGTGACAAAGTGATATACAACAACAAGGTTGCTCACTTCATGGGAAAATATAATCTAAATGCCACTTTTGTCAGATTTGAGCAATATGACTAGTTGGTCTACCATGACAAACAACCATTGCTCCTCTTCCTAGGATCACTTAGGTTGCATTTTTAGGACCTCCCTTAGGCTTTCATCCTTAGAAACACATCACACACTCATCCTAGAATAATCTAGCATAACCCAATCCCATCCTAGTCAACCTAGCATCATCCTAATCATCATCCAAATCATCCTTAATCACATCCCTCACTTGGTATTACATCCTATTTTGAGTTTCTTAGAACCTACATCTTAATCAAAACCCAATCCTTAAGTGTCCTTAAACTAAGCATTGTTTAGGATAGTCCCCTCTACCTTCGCGACCTCATCACCTTGATCAAAAGGTTGGTTCACATTGACAAAGAATCCCATCTGCCAAAGACCACAAGTCTATGCTAGGTAGACAATCACATCCACCTGATCTTACCATACTCACCATCCTAAATGCATCGTCTTAAATCCTAATCCTATCACCATCATCCTTAGCTTCCTAGGAACATCTTTGCATTACATCTTGCATATCATATCCCCTTAGGGTATTCATTTCATGACACCTATTACATGAGCCACTAAGAAGAGGAAGGACATGGACCCTAATCTTCTAGCTAGTTCATCTAATCCCATGATTGACCACACTAATGCCATGGTCACCTATGCACCTCAGCCCAATGAACAAATTGAGCACATCTGTGTAGATACTAATGAGACTCCCACCATGAGTACCATAGAGACTTTTATCAATCATCCAGGGCATGTCCACATGGTGAATTCCATGAGTGGATGTAATATTAGTTAGGTACTCTTAGACACTCAACAACAAGGACTTCAACTCCCACCTTGGATTATACCCACACTTGTCATGCGACCTATGGCACTTCCAGGGGAACGTTATCATCCTACTAGAAACAAAGTTTTTGATCCACTTCAGTGAGCTCTATAGGTGGGAACTCTTATCACACAAGTATTCCAACCTTCCATCCCACCCTCCATCATGCACATGACACCTTCATCTACCTCAGGAGACCCACCTCTTGATCCAACATTAGCAGCACAAACAATACCTCCTATCACTACTCAAGCACCTGCACCTCCTCAATCCACAGCTGCTCCACTTTCAAAAGTGTTCCCAACATTTGTAGCATAATTCCACCACCACCAATCGACACTTAGTAGACCACCATTCCACCCATCCCCATTCTTCCCATTCAAAATGCTGCAACCAGTTCGCAACATCAAAGCACCCAAATCTCTATGCTTATCCTGCCTTTTTCTTCCACCGCATACCCACAGTAGCAAACACACTTCACCACAGGCATGCCACCTACCAACACCTATAACCAACCCTTATTTCTGCAAGGGCCCACCTTCCCCGCTCTACTAGCATTGCAACCATAACATTTTCCAACAGTTCTACCTCAAATGCAATTTAACCCAAATCCTCCCATGCAACAAATGTCTACCAATCCCTTCACCATAACAAAAATTTCCATGCCACCTATCCAACAACAACAACCTATCCAAAAAAAACATCCTATCCAACAGCATCAACCTATCCAACAACAACAACCTATCCAACAATAGCAACCTATCCAATAGCAACAACCTATCTAATAGAAACAACTAATCTAGCAGCACCAACCATTCCAACAACAACAAAATATCCAACAACAAGCCCAACAACAACAATAGCAGCAGCAAAATGCCAACCCATTCACATCCCAAGTACAACAACAACAAACTAACCCCTTTGCAGCTGCACAACCAATCACCCAAACTGCCTAGCAGCCACAACCATAAATGCAGGGGGAAAATCCCTTCATAGCACAACCACTACAACAACTTGCTAATCCTTTCACTAACACGTACACTGTCATCCAACCAACACAGTAGCAACAAACTAATTTCTCTAACTACCTAGCCATGCCATCTTCCATTGCATCACAAACTGTTCCACCACCACAACAATCCAGTGTTCCTATTAACACCAATTACCTTGCTGCAGCCACTAGAGGCATTCCACCACAAATCACCTATCCTCCACCCTATGCAGGTGTACAATAGGCTCAGCCCACTTATCCAATGCCTCAGAAAATAAAAGCATACTTCCGGCAACTATAGCAACCCCATCAAGCGTTACCACCTCCTCCACTATAGTATTCCCCTCAGCCGTAGCTTCTACCTCAACAACCCATCTATGTTGACCAACAACCATTGTATCAAACACCCCAGTATCCTCCATAGAATTCTCCATGTTTTCCATTTGATCTATATCAGATCCAGGGAACCAATGCAATCATGATTAATATCCCTCCTCCACAAATAAATCATGAATGGGAGGAAATGAAGAACACTCTCAAAGAGCTAAAAGAAGGGACCAAAGCTAATACATTCAAGTTTGAAGAAGTGTTTTCTTACCCATTTGATTGATCTATCATTGCAATACCCTTCCCCAAGAACTTTGAAACACCTGAGTTTGATAAATATTTGGGGAAGGGAGATCCTGTGAGCCACGTGAAAGAATTCCACATGGCATGCCAACAAGTGGCTTATAGTGATAATTTCCTCATGAGACTATTTCCCAAAAGCTTAGGAGGGACCACTCTTGAGTGGCTCTACAAAATTCCCTATGGCACAGTCTCTACTTTTGCCGAACTATTAGAAAATTTTGTGGCCCAATATGCGCACAACATAGAGAATGAACTCTCACTCCTTGATTTACGAAATTCCAAACAGAAGGAAGGAGAGAGCCTGGCTAATTAGCTTCAACACTAGCAAGGGATTACTACAAGGTTCTCCTATCAACCCCCTAAGAAACATCTTATCAAAATATTCATTAACAACCTCCATCCTAAGCTTTCCTATCATATGTGCATGAACTGTATATAAATTTATCAAGACATTAGAATCAAAGGCATGGATCTCAAGCGAGGTCTCATAGAAGATGGTTCCATCAAGCACTACAAAGAATCCCATCCTGAAAAACATAATAATAACCGATCACAGTACTGGAACAAGAACCAGAATGCAGTAACTGATGGAGCCACTGACACCAAACACATTCAAGTCGTGATGGCTCGTCCAAACACACCTAGCCAAACCTATCAGCAAGCACCACCAGTATACCCTCAACCCCCTCCCGTGTATCAATAGCCTGTTCCTACATACAACCAATCGACGTACAAGAAAAACATATTCCCTCAAGGCACCACTATCTATCCCCTCCAGGGACATCATATCAACCTAATTACCAAGTTCCTATGAACCAGACAAACACCATATCAGTCCCACATGGACAGCCAAGGCCTCATTCTCCAAATGCACCAAAATGCATGTTTACCCCCTTGGGTGAACCCATAGACATCATCTTCCACATAATGGTCCAAGCTAACCAAGTTGTGTACCTAAAAATACAGCCATTTGATGACTCAACACCTAAGCCTGCCTAGTATAAAGACAACAAGTACTATGATTACCATAATGTTAAGGGACACACCACCATCAAATGCATGAAGCTAAAACACTACATCTAGGATCTCATTGAATGCAAAGAGATTTAAGTGGACTCTCCTGCCCAACCATTGCCAAACGCAGGCTTTAAAATCTATCAAAATGCATTTCCTGAACACACCTTGAGTAAAGCACTAGGCAATCCCGCTCAACCCTCTGACCAAGGGAAGGGTAAACAAGAAGACAATGCCAACATAAAATATTATACAAATGCATATATAAACTTTGATGATCTCATCGGCTAGATATCCCAAGTCCAGTCCTTTATGAATGTCATTCATGTCAAGGGATTCAATAACCAATGCACAGTCACCACTCGACAAGGAAGAATAACAGTTGCTGGTGTGAGTACCACTCCATCTTCTGGCACCCAATATAACCTATTAGAACACCTAGGGAATACTCAAGCTCAAATTTCCATCCTAGATCTCCTCCACACCTCACCCACCTATCAAGAGATCCTTAATAAAGCCCTACAAGAATCATGTGTGCCCAGCGATATCAACCTTACTGAATTCCAGAACCTTGTCGGCCACTTGTCTACATCTTGTGCGGTCTCTTTTAAACCAACAGATGTACCCTCAGAGGAACCTGATCATAACCTTCCTCTCTATATTGTTGTCATGGTTAAGAATTTTTCCATCAAGCGAGTCATGATAGATAATGGTTCGGCCCTAAATCTATGTACTCTAAAGTTCATAAAATAGTTGGGCTACACTAAAGTAGATATAACAAATGATGTCATTATCATCAAAGCATATGACAATATAGAACACACTTCTAAAGGCACCATTTCATTGCCCATCAAAGTGGGTCCTGCTATCCAAGATACAGTATGTCACGTTGTTGACCTTGACCTTCCCTTCAACATCCTCCTTGGACGCCCATGGATCCATTCTATGCAAGTCATCCCATCCACCTACCATCAGTGCATCAAATTTCAATATAATGGCACTGAAATCACCATCCACGTAGATCTTGAGCCCTTCGCATACTACAATTCATTGGAAACCTCCTTCCCACATTCCAATCACTGTCCTGGGATTGATATTGGCACCTCTGTCACTAGTTCATCTCAAATCTATTCAGATCCCAAAACAATCCTCTCTTCCACCCTTTCCATGGTCAAGATCAACAATATTGGTTGTGGTGAATACATCCTATCTGATGGCTTTGTAGTTGGAGCATTTCCAGTTGATCCACATACCCAAGGGAGACCGGACAAGAACATAACAGACCAAAGCAAGCTGCAGACAAAACAATTGGTCCCTACCACTTTTATCTCAAATGGTATTTTGAGTAGCCAGGAGATGGCTCCAGACATCAATCGGTGGCTTTATAAAGATCCCCCACCCCCATACATCAGTTTCCTCAATTATTTCAAAGGAAAATACCCTTCAACTCACAAACTAGTTACATAAAAATGGAACTATCAAGGTGGTGGCTTGGGTGCTAAAGAACAAGGAATGAAACACCCTTTTGTGCCTACCAAATGAGAAAATAATTTAGGCCTTGGTATGGATTCCAACATGACTGGGGGCACTAATGACAACAACTATGCCCATTGTAGACCCCTAGGCCAAATCGTTGAATTCGAAGATGTCCCTGAAGAGAAAATTGTGAAATCCTATGATGATATGGATGATGACATCTTCCTGGGCAATTATGTCCTTTGTTAACTCTCCATTAATTTCATTGACCTTCCCTTCCTACATCTTGAACTCGTAGACTGGGACCAACCAAGTGTCGTACATGTTGACGAGTTCCAAAGTGAGCACATGCTCTTAAGATTCATGAGAGTCGTTGAACAGAGCAATGACTGGGGGCAAGATTCATCACATGTCTGAAAAATGGATCCAAAGGCATACTTTGGGGAAGAGGAGGACTTTAGCCACAAAAATGAAGTAGAAAAAAAATAAAAAAAATAAAAAAAATTGATTCCCTAGCGAAAACCCCTCTGGGGTGCTATCTGATCACAAAAAAGTAAAAAAAAAGGGTGTATCCGCTGGTGAAAACTTCTTTGAGGCACTAGAGGATGAAGACTCTCCTCTTCCTCTAATACATGATTAGAGGACTAAATAGTCATTGATCCTCATTGAAGAAACAAAACCCGTCAATCTGGGTACCGAGGACTATCCACGCATCACCTATAGTGTAGTCTCCTTGACAAAAGCAGAATAATCATCTCTCTTTTCTCTCCTACAAGAATCCATAGACAAATTTGCATGGCCTTATGCCCACATGACGGGATTAGACCCTAACTTGGTGGTTCACCATCTAGCAGTGGACCCAAACATCAAACCTGTCAGACAAAAGCTCCAAAAGATGCACCCCAAGGTGGCACTACTCGTCAAAGTAGAGCTAGAGAAGCTACTTCAAGCCAAAATAATTTGCGCCATTGACTACTCTGAATTTATACCCAATATGGTATCAGAATCTAAACCTGATAAGTCAACCATGATATGTACAGACTTCTAAGATCTCAACAAGGTGTGTCCCAAGGATGATTTCCCATTGCCTAATATAGACATGATAGTGGACCTCACAACAAGACATGAGATGTTGTCACTCATGGATGGCTTTTCAAGATATAATCAGATCTAAATTGCAAAAGAAAATCAGCACACGACAACATTCACAACCCCCTAGGGCACCTTCTACTATAATATAATACCATTTGGTTTGAAGAACACTGGGGCCACCTATCAGAGGGCCATGACAGTTATTTTCCATGACATGATTCACAAGATCCTTGAGGACTATGTAGATGATATCTTGGCTAAATCAGTTAAAAGGGAAGATCACCTAGATGTTCTAGAATGTGTCTTTGATAGGATTGGACACTACCACCTAATGCTCAACCCTAATAAGCGTGTCTTCAGGGTAACATCAGGAGAGCTTCTTGGATTCATTATATCTAGAAGAGGCATTGAAATAGATCCAAAAAAGGTACATGCTATCATAGAAAATCCTCCACCAAAAATACTCTAGCAACTATGGAGCCTACAAGGAAAGTTACAATCTGTGTGTCATTTTATCTCTCAATTAGCAGACAAGTGCCAACTATTTATTCATCTCCTACAAAAGGATAACACTTTTAAATGAGACCCTTAGTGTGAGAAAAGTTTTGAAAAGATCAAAGAATACTTGGCTAATCCATCCATCTTGGTACCACCTATACCTGGCCAACCACTCATCCTGTATATTTCTGCTACTACAATAGCACTAGAGGCACTCCTTGCTCAATTGGATAATGAAGGAAAAGATAGAGCCATTTATTACATTAGACCTTAGTGGGTTATGAGCTAAATTATTCCCCTATGGAAAAAACATGTCTGGCATTGGTTTTTGCCACTCAAAAACTTTTCCATTATATGCTTAGTCATACAACCAAGCTCATTTCAAAAGTGGACCCTCTCAAGTACCTTCTCTCTAAGACTATTCTCATAGGTTAAATGAAAAAATGGGTTATGCTACTAAGAGAATTTGATATTCAATATGTAGATAGAAAAGCCATTAAAGGACAAGTCATCGCAGATCAACTAGCAGAAGCACTGATGGTGGAAGCATATCCTCTTATCATAGAATTTACAGATGAGAATTTGTACATGATAGAAGAGAAACCCACTTGGAAACTCTACTTAGATAGATCCTACAGGGCCCATGGTGCAGGGGCAGGGATACTTTTTGTCACACCGCAAGGTGACTACATCCCTATGTCATTCAAATTGGGATTTCCCTGCACAAACAAACATTGCATAATATGAGGCACTAGTCACAGGAATCTGCATGGCTATAGAATAGAACATTATAGATATAAATGTCTTTGGCGATTCTCAACTCTTCATCAAACAAGTCCTGGATGAGTATCAAACCAAAAAGGCAAAACTAGTGCCATATAAAGAGATGGTTGACAAGATGAAAGAGAATCTCCTCCACTTGTAGATAACACAAGTACTATGCTTGCAGAACAAGGCTGCTAACACAATGGCCACAATCGGCTCTCTCTTAGAGATTCCTCACAAGTCTACGCAATACAAATTCTTAGTTGAGCAACTTCATGCTCCCGCTTACGAGAATGATAAATCAAATCGTATATGTGTCTTGCTTGGTCCCCAGTCCCCGTGGTACCATGATATCCAGGATTATGTACAAAATGGTATTATATCCCCTCATCTCACCACAACCCAGCGCCAAAACTTTATTCGCAGATCTTCCCGCTACACCCTTGTAGCCAATACCCTTTATTGTCGGGGCTATCACAATGTTCTCTCTATATGTTTAGATGAAAATGAGGCTGCCCATGATTTACAAGAAGTACATGCTGGAATTTGCGATGGCCACACGAGTGGCATTGTCCTAGCCAAGCAACTTTTACGGATAGGATATTATTGGCCTATAATGAAACATGACGCTTGTGAGTTTGTCAAGAAGTGCTTACCTTGTGAACAACATGCCAATTTGATCCATGCTCCTGCACAGGACCTCTGGCGTATTGTGCCCCCTTGGCCTTTCTCTTGTTGGGGTTTTGACCTCATTGGTAAGATCACCCCCCTCTCTTCTCAAGGCCACAAATACATAATAACAACAAAAGAGTACTTTACAAAGTGGGTTGAAGCAATTCCACTCACCCTAAATATAGGTGTCCAGATCTCAAAATTCATCCTCTACCACATCATCTACCACTTTGGCATACCCTCCACTATCTTCATAGATCATGGAACACCTTTTTAAAATCAACACATCAGTGATCTATGTGCTCACCTCCATATCCGTCACCATTTCTCCAGTCCATATTTTCCTCAAGGTAATGGCCAAGCTGAGGCAACTAATAAGACCATTCTCAAAATCCTCAAGAAAGTTGTCAATGATACTGAATTCGACTGGCATCTCCAGATCAACCCCACCCTCTGCACATATCACACTTCCTACCGTACACCTATAGGCACCACTCCATATTCCCTAGTCTATGGTGCTGAAGCTGTCTTACCAATTGAGGTCAAATTACCATCCCTTAGAGTATCCCTAAGAGGCCTAATCAATGATGAATATTACCAAGTAGAAAGACTCACATAGCTTGATCTGCTAGATAAAAAGCACCAGCAAGCCTATGATCACCTAATTTTCTATCAAAATAGACTCAAGCAAAACTATAACAAGAAGGTTCAACCATGCTCGTTCCAGGTAGGGGACTTTGTGCTAAAATAAAATTAGAAAGTGGGTACTGATCGAGAAAAGAAAGGTAAGTTATGGGCTACTTGGCAAGGCCCATACATTGCCAATACATGCTTCGGTTTTGGGTCATATCAACTCTCAACTCCTAAAGGAGAACCCTTGAATGATCCTATCAACATCATTCATCTCAGGTGCTTCTAATCCTGACAGGTGGTTATTCATTCCAGTTATTTGCAAAAATCTATAAAAAGTATAAAAGTCCTAGAAAAAGCACAAAAAAAATGTAAAATAGTCCTAAAAAAATCTCAAAAATCTCAAAAAGAAACTAAAAAAATGGTTGTCTCGGCGAAAACCTGGCGCTCGAACAACATCAAAAAAATAAAAAAGCAACAAAAAGAGTAAAGAGAAAATTTTTGTTCAATGGTGAAAACTTGGCAATCAGGTGCCTTGGACAAGTATGGGTGATGAAAACCTGGCAACAGGTGTCACACATAGTGGACCATTCCATTATCTATCAAAATCTCATTCCCTCCATCCTTTGCATCCATATCATTCCCAAAACCCTATTTCCTGGGTGTTCCAACACTATCGCATGCATCAAACAGCAAGATCCAATCAAGTCTCGTCAGCAATATTTATACATAATCACTTGTAATTAATCACTCATTTTTTTCCTTTTATATTCGTGACGTGTCCATTCTTCTCACCATCACACTAACACTTTGAGCCACCATCATGCTAACCTCCCTTGCCTAGTCCTTTATAGTTTGCCTATTTGGTTCATCAGTTGAATATGACACACACCAAAAATATGAGTCCCATTACATCCGTTGCATCAACTACATACCTTTTTCATATCATCCCTGCATTTTCATTAGAATCATTGCATGTATATTCATTGCATCATAAAAACATTCATAATAATATTAAATGCATCCATTACATTACATTAAAAATACTACCAAAATACATTAAACGCATAAACATAAATCTAGGTACATGCATTTAAACATCTCATCATGTATATACATAATCATAAAACATCACATCCTG
>MU226783.1:200051-215272 GCA_018584345.1 Thuja plicata
AAAAAAAAAAAAAAAGATTTTTTTTAGAATTCGCATAGAGTGATATTCTATTTTTAGAAATTATATTTATAAAAAAAAAAAAAATTTACTTGTAACTATATTTCATTTTTTAGTAATAATTAAATAGATTAATTTATATGAGGTGGATTTTATAAATTGGTCTATATAAGCTTGATGTGCATTTTCTTTGGAAAATTGAATTATATTATTGATAGTAATTTTATCAGATAAACTAATTTGCATAGTGTTACTATAAATGAGTTTATCACTGAATATTATTGTCTTTCTAAAATCCTACTCATTATGCAATGATGTGTCTTTTGAGTGACTGATTGAAAAGATTGTGTGTTTCTTTCCCCTTTTTGTGATACTGCTTGTGTCGGTTGTCTATTAAGATTAGTTGGCTATCAAGAGGTAAAACCAGAGGTTTTGGGTTTTCTATTTCTATGATGTTGTGAGTTTCAGTGCATGTGCATGTTGTCATGAATTTTGGGTCTCGATTTTATTACCCAACCTGATTTGTCTCAAATAGTCTTATGTGATCATGTGGTAGTACTTTATATGGTATTAGTTAATTGAGAACCAATAGTTCTTGTAGAGGCAAGAATCGAGTTCAGAAGTTATGATGTTATTTTGATATTGTTTAGATTTTTTGAAGGTGTATCCCTATACGAGCAGGAATCAGTGATGAGGTTTGTGATATATTTCTATGATACTCTTTTGTGAACCTAGGGTAGGTTACCTAGTTTTATGATAGGAGGTGGCTTGCAATAAGTACCGGAGCCCACAAGTGGTTGCTAGGATTTGCTTATTGTAAGTAGTGGTAACAAGTGATAACATAATAATTTATTAGGATTGGGATAGTATAATCTAATAAGATTAATGTCTCACCCATGCTTGAGCACTAGTATAGGCTAAGATGGAGGATGAGCTGATGCTTCCCCCTTTCAAGGTGCGGGTTTAGGCATAGTTAGTGACCTTGTCACTTTGAGAGGTCATTGATGCCGTGTATAGTCCCTTGAGTATCAGAATTCTTTAAGGGATTGCTAGGACAAAACTCAAGGATACGACGTACATGATGACACCTTCCTATATATAGCTTAGGTTATCCTATGTGTGTCAGTACCTCTGGTGTTGTTTAGTATTCCTTGTTATGGTTTAGAGTGCTTCTAAGATCTTCCTATGCTTTTCTTTATGATGGTTGTACACCTTTGATATTTTCATTCTTATTGTATACCCGTGTGTGTGGGCCTGTTATTATCTCCTCGGCATGGTGGGAGTGGACCTTTGATTCCACGTGGTCGGGTGGTAGTGATTCTTATTACCATTGAGATCTGATATTCGTCTTCATGCTTGGATGATCCTTGTTGCAATTCTTCTATCTTCTATCTTCTTATTATTTTGGAAACTTGTTCAGTTTCATGAGTTGTATACTTGTACCGTATGTGTATATTGGTTACCATCCTTTCAGAGGATGTATTGTATTGTATTTTTATATATTATTGCATACCCTGTGGCATGTGTAGTGGATGTTGATTCAGTTGTATATGTGGTCTTATTATATGAGATGTATATTATTGGATTCAGTTGATGTATTCTTTATGTTAGTTTTTTTTATAGTTGTTCTCGTAGATTATTTTTCTTAAGTAATCCTACGTCAATGAACCCTCAAGATTTGTAACATTTGCTGAGTTGTACTAATGTGTATGTCATGTTGTCTCATGTGTTGCTTCCATGTTGTTAACATTATTGTTTATAAACATTTTAAAAAAAAATATTCCGTTAACTTGGTTGCATTGGTTGGTTAGTTCTCCTGGGTTCCCTGGCGGGGCATTACAAAAAGTGATTGCTTGATGATTTTTCAAGTAGATCTGAAGTTTGAGATGAAAATGGAGACCACTCAGAGAATTATCATTAGAGCTGAAATTGGATCTGGATTTGCAAAGTAAGTTGTATGTATCAGATCACACCTGTTGATTACTTTCTAACTATTGTATTAGTTCAAATCCTTTAACCAGGTTGACCTAACAGTCATTGTATAAATCCTTTGAACAAGGTGACATTCAGATTAGAATGTTCTAAGTCCTCTAACAAGGCCACTCCTGACAAGGTGATTAAATCCTTTAACCAGGTCACATTTGACAGTGTATTTTGTAGCCTTTAGCAGGGTAGGCTCCTGACAGGGCATCACTTCAAAAGAGTAAAATTTTGGTAGCATGTTACTGGTGGTTTTTTCTATAGTGGGTTTTCACGTTAAATCATGGTGTCAAAATGTGTGAATGTTATTATTGTGTTTTACTGTTAAGTATCTGCAAGCTTATTTCATTAGTACAGTAAATTGCACACTTTTGTTGTTTATTGTTGCTGAGAAGATTTGAGTTGTTGAAGTTGGTTTAAAGTTTTATATGGGCACATCTAGACCTAAGGATAACTGATTCACCCCCCCTCTTATTTATTCTGAATTCATCCTAACAAAACCTTGCAATAAACTTTTTCTTCTTTCTGCATCGCTCATTTTTTTCAATTTCAATGTCATTTTTTACTATTGTAACTGCGCTCATATTTTTCACCAAATCAGTTTTGCGACTGACTATCCTTGCTCCTCATTCTGTTCATAGATTTTTCTAGCTAATATCTTTCAATCAAATCAAATCCAATCATTTCTCGACAGGATGCATCCTTTTGACGTCAGCTTATCAAATTCTTCATCACATCAATCCTATTCATGGCAAGAACTTTAGACTGAATGACTGCTTGGTCATGAGGCCTTCTTTATTGATTTTATCTTTTTGTGTCAGTTTAAATCTATTTACCACTACCTCGATCTGTTGTATCTTGGTGTGTTGTGACCGGTGGCTACTGATACATACATCTTTTGTAGTGTGCTTTTGTTTGAGCATCTAGTCTATGCAAAGGAATCTTGTCATCTATATTTTATAACACCTGATGCATACCTCCTTTTGCAATATCAAAATTAGATGTAATCTCCATATTTTTCACATAAATGGATCCCCAAGGATCATTAGTTGCGTCTAATTTCCTCATTGCATTTGCATTTTTAGTTACATTCATGCTTTCATTTCAGAAGGCTTCTATTTATTACCTCCTCTCCCTTCCTCCTTCCCATTGTGTCCTTTTTCAAGAAAATCCCACAATGTTGTCTTTGTTGTGTTCTTTTTTCGAGAGGGAACAACCCTATATCATTGTCGCTTCGGCATGACTCCTAGAAACCCTTTTCCTCTGGGGCAACTTATTTTCTTGTCTTTTACGCAATATCACTTGCGACGCCATGTCAAAGAGGGGCAAAATATAGATGTCAAAAAAATATTAATATTATTATTAATATTAATTCTCCTTTTGTTCATCTAACTATTGAATTTAATCAATTAAATAGTTTCATAGTTGATATTTATCAAAAATATAAATACTATCCCAATGTATTATATTTAAATACATTTGCCTCACAAAATCCCTTTTTAATAAATTCATATTTATTAAAAATCCTCCATATCCCTAAAATCTTCTAAACTATGATTTATTCAAATCTAATTTGAATTATAATCTAAACCCTACCTACAGACCTATTAATCCAATCTAGAGGTCTACCCTAAGTCTACCCTATTCCTATTCTACATCCATCACCTCATTCTCTAAGCATACTTCCCAACCTAATTATCTTCTGATCCAACTTTAAAAGGGTGATTCCTAACCCTTTTAAAGCTAATAGAATGTTCACACATGTGTGAAAATTCTCTCCAAAATGGCCACCCATTCCTCTTAAATACTCTTACATATTTTTCCCCCACTTGAAAGCCTTGAGCCATTCAAACATTTAATGTTATGTTTGACTCTAAAATAGCCATCCCTTCTAAGCCCATGTGTCCCTTATGTGGCTCTTATGTGAATGCCACATAGTGCCACCTCATTCAAGCTCTCATCTTCTCTCCCAAAAATCTATAAATAGAGGCCTTCTCCTCTTGTATTATCATCTCTCATTTTGCATTGTTATTATGTTATTTTAGTTTTAGAAGCTCATTTCTAGTTTTAATGCTTGTATGATTAAATCATTTAGAAGTTACATGCTAGGCTAATGGTTAATGAATCATAGTTTTTATCTTGCATGTTGCACACCATTTCCATAGTTTAAGACATCCTTTTTGAGAAGAATTTGAGACTAGTTCTTCATACTAGCTCTTGAATCTCTTCTTTGTTTCCAATCTTACATTAATAGTTTCATTGCATTGGGGATCCACTCCATTTGTGTTTGAGAGAACACATTCACATCCAATCTAAAAGAGAAAAATAAAACAAGTAGTATAGGGTGCAATAGCTTGTTTTAGCTCAATCTGATGTTATGAAGATTTCTTGTTGGTTCTTTCTCATTTCATGAATTATATGTGCTAACCCGCTAACTTCTCATGTTTGATCTTTCTCCCAACAGTTTAAATATTTATTCATACTACACCCATAATAAAATCTCAAACATGCTCCAGATTCATAGATCACGCCACAAACCTTCACAATATACTAAATCACCAAGTCGGCCAAGAACTCATAAGAACATCAATACGTCATATAAAATTTACCAAATTTGATCACATAATCTAATGCGATCTAGAAAGACAAATAAAACATGATCAAGAAATATCAACAAGCAATGTGAAATACCAAGACATCAACATGAACATCTTTATCATAGAATTCATTCACTTCTCTACTTTGTTCATCAAGAACACTAATCAACAACCGCAATTATAAAATAAAATTATCTTGCCAGCATCCAAGTCACAAACCACACGAACTGAGGACACACATTCATGTCCTAAACTCACCACTAGGTTAGCAACCAAGAATATTGCATAACTAATCCACATCGATCCAAATATTGAAGCACTATCACAAACTGAACAATCAAAATAGTTGTTTCTGATAAATCTATCATAACTCTCTCAAATCAACATCTGAACCTCTACCACTTGAACTGAATCAAGTATATACATCTTGAACACAACTGTATGATTGCAACATCATATCTTCAATACAATAGTCGTACCACAGAAATCATCTCACTAAATAAACCAAAAACACTATCTCCAACAGTAGGAATATGTTGACATCAATGAAAAAATATTAATGTCAACATATATATGCACAATCTAAACATCTCAGCAATCTCCAACATATTTTACCAATAATTTTCTTACCAGGAGGTAATTGAACCATGTCCTATGGATCATTTCTTTCAATGGTTTTTATTTCACTGTTCATTGCTTCAATCCACTCTTCTTTTTCTTGAGCTTGTTCAAATATTTATGGCTCCTTATTTTCCATGATTTGAGTCATCAATGCAAAATTTTCTTTTGATTGTGACCTTTTTATCATTTTTTCAAAATTTGAATCCAAAATAAGAGTTGATGGATGATTCTTTTCTATCGTTCTTTGATATTTTGATATTTTCTTTCTCCTACACTAGATGATTCAGGTTCATCTTCTTCTTGCGCCTCTTCAATCTCATTAATTAGTATCTCTTTTCCTTTTATTTCATTTTCTTTGGTGTATTCTTCTAGATCATTGAATACCTCATCTCTTCTTATCACAAGCTTTTTCCCTGGGTGTGTGCACCAAGTTGTGACCCAAAAAAGTGGATACATGTTTTTAAAAAATCAAATTTCACATAACACGATCGGGTTATTGAAATTTCAAAATTGTACTAGGCTTGGTAACCAAGCCTAGACAATATTATTAAAAAAGTCTATCAGAAACATATTAATTTTTTGCAAATCCCATGGCTTAGGCCATTTGTAACGCCCAAACCACAGATCAGCAGAGTGGAGGAGGGAAAAAATATGTCAGAACCCGATTGTGCTTTGAAGAAAAAAATGTTTCTTCAACAATTTCCACATTTTCAAGCAATGTCGCCTTGTAACAAAGCTAAGTTTTATTGTTTTTGTTGTTTTTTTATTATTTTTTTGTATTTGTAATCAAATTAGATTATGTTATTGATTTTTCATTTTTTTTATTAATTTCATATCATATTCATCAAACAACCCAAGAAGAGGAAAAAGAAATGAAAGACCACCGCCCATAAACCCTCCTCAAAATTTTCCTCGTCCACCACCATCGCCACCTATAAACCCTCCTCAAAATTCTCCTCATCCACAACCACCGCCACCCATAGACCCTCCAAATGTGTCATAAGATCATGTATATGCAACACAAGAGAACCTCGTGCAATGCCTTTACCAAAATAGTGCACAAATTAATATATTAGTGAATAGGTTAAAGGCTTTCAGTCTTCAGCATCACTCTACCCTCGCCATTACATTAGAAAAAATTTCCAATAGTGCAAATGAGGTGTCTCAAGAAGTGACAAAATGGGGTTTATGGAGGGATAAGTGTCGTACATATTATGTTGATGGTTTATCATATGAAGATGTGAAAAGAAAAAACATACAAAAACGTGACATATGTGCCCTTTTTAACGATCCTAATACTAGCAATTCCCTAGAAGATAATACAAAATGGTTTGCTATACGTTGGTGTGATCATAGGGGGATGAAATAATATTTTTGTGATAGGTGGTACATGGTATTTGACCAACCACCTTGTAATAATAATGAGGTGCCTTTATATTTTTTGAGGAAGCTATACAGTGAGTTTATCCTCGGCGAGAAGTCAAATTACTTTGACTTTTGTGAGTTCTAGGGTAGAGGGAGAGGCTTTTTGCAAGATAAAACTGAGGCACATAAGATTACCCGACCACAAGAGAGGAGGCATACTATGAGAAAAACCCTCATTCATATTGTGGTCCCAGTAGTGGTGAAGGATTCTATAGATATATAGACTCTTCATGTAGCTGCATCATTGACTAATGTCATTATCCAGCATGACACTCAGTTAGTTGGAGAGGATGGATCAGTGTCTGTGCCACCTCCATCTTTAATAGATGTTCCATTAGGATCATACCATCCCGTGCGAGCTCCATCATCATCAGATGCACCATTAGGATCATCCCATCCCATGCCAGCTCCATTATCATCAAATATAGTTCTAGGGTCAGCCCAACCCATTGAGCATATCTGCATCAGTTGTAATGGTATATATGATGGGGTAGATAGTCAGGTGAGTGTGGATGGTTCAACATCCCATTCATGTGTACATTATGGGAGAAGATGTCATGCATTCACTACTGAGGATATGGCCCTAATAGATGATCTTTTGTCAATGGTTTATGGTACAAAGCCGACATAGGTTTGTTTAAATTTTTTTTTGACATGTTATTTTAATTAATTACCTAAATCTGTTAAAAGTAAATAAATTTTTATGTATAGAAGAATCTAAATTGATACATGAATAATATAAATTACAGTGTGTAGCTAGTGGTACAAGCACACTAAGGAGTGCTTGTTCTAGTAGACGTGGATGGGTAGCTCAAACACTTGAGGTAATGTTTTATAAATATTCATAAAATAGAGTAGCATATTGTTTTCAAAATATTATATCTTAATAATTTCTATGGTGGTAACTTAGTGTGGTGAAAGAATTAGTGTATGTTTTTTTTCTATTTCTTTATGGTCAAAGAATTTTTTCTAATGTAATTCAACTCAAGGAATTCATAAAAGGATGGTAATCTCTCAAGTAATTAGGTTGTACACAAAGGCTTCAACAGAGATCCCTGGCTTTTGGTAACCTAGACATCATACTTTTGAACAAGTTCTCTTCCTTGTCCAACCATCATGAATCAAACTAATTTGAACTCCTGCCCTCCATCCTTGGACTCAATTCAACCAATGTTGAGTTCATACATAGACTCATACCCAAACAAAACACTTATTGGCTTCTGAATCAACCTTGAACATCATCAAGAACATCCAGCCATCGTTCTTTTACTCTTATTTCTTGTTCAAAATCATGAATACAATCTCTGATTGTTCACTGATTATGAATGTACTCAATCCTTCAATACACCTCCATTTCCTTCTAAAGACTCCTAACATATAAATTCTAAGACACCCCAAGAACCCCTCAACTTATCACAAGGTCCTTATCCTATCGCTCAAAGTACATTCACTTGCTAGTTTAGTAAACTCTACTCTCTGGCATTTGACTGTCATACTAGGATAGTTCCCATATACTAGTCTATATATTCACCATAGACAAGAACCTATCTACACCCTAGGTTCATAAGCACCTTGAATATTTTCATCACTGCCAATACCACCTACTCTCAACCTAAAAGCACGCCAAATCCCGCCATGCTAAGGGTAAACATACTAAAACATACTCATTGCCAGGCTGCAACAGTCCTATTACCTATTGCAAAAGTGGTTCTAACCTTTGACCTCCATGAATACAATCTGGACCATCCTTGTCCAACTGTTACTACAAAATTGTTAAAGAATAGTCTTATGTGTGAAAGAAGAGAAATTTTTTATATTGTAATAATGGTTCACAAAATTTGTTTATAAAATTGTGATAATAGAGTTGTGGAGCATAATCATTTGTTGAATTCAAGTGAATTATAATCTTCATTGCAAACTATTTCTTATATATTTATTTGGTGTTTTATAAGGCTTGATAGGGGCTTAGATTTCTGAGATTGATGATGTCACCCTTTCTACCATCGACTTTGGCTTACACAGTTGTGGTATCATATTTTGTACATCTCTTATTTATAGTTTTAATTGAACCCATGCGGTATCATATTATTCCTCTTATGTTAATTTTGTTTTTGTTAGCCTACCCCACCAAGCTCCAAGTCATTAAGAAAGAGGAAGAAATCATTGGGGACATTGAAACAAAAAAGGTAATTAAGTCCAATTTAAGTATATTTGTTGAAATGTATTATGAACATTTCAATGTAGTCTATATTGATGAATGCACTTGACTTTTTTATTATATACATGTAGAATCAATTGGGTTTTACTGAACTAATGAATGCCCTAGACACTGTTGATTTTCAGGAGAGGGAGGAGGTAATATGTTTTCATATTTACTTTCAATTACATTATTGTTTATTCAAAATATTTTAGAAATTATATTCCTCTATTAGTATGTCATTTTCTATGACTTTTCATACAGGAACTGGTCATAGCTACCTCAGATGAGGTGAACCCTTCTCCACATCCTAGGGATTCCTTTCCTAGCACAGGAGATCCAATTGTGGTATGCATTTTCTTTTTAGTCCATGCATTTTTTAGTTTTTAGTATTTCTTGTTTATAACATGTATTTTATATTTTTTTTGTCATAGGACCCTTCACCCCTGCCCATCCTTCCTCTACCTCACCATTTTTCTAGGAGTCCCTCTCACCCACGACAGATCCCATTTCGTTTATCATTTATCCCAAGCATAGGAGATCCAACTAAGGCTTCGGTATGCATTTGTATTATCTAGTGTATACATTTTTTGCATTATCTAGTATTTATAGACTATAAAATATTTTCTATTTTACCATAGAGGAAAATGTCCAAACAGATTCATCAATGGTTTTGGTTCCCTCTAGCATAGGAGTTCCAACTCATGTTATGGTATGCATTTTCTTTTTAGTCCATGCATCTTTTATTTTTTAGTATTTCTTGTTTATAACATGTATTTTGTATTATTTATTTCTCTTGTTATAGGACCCTTCACCAGTGCCCATCCTTCCTCTACCTCACCATTTTTCTAGGAGTCCCTCTCACCCACGACGGAGCCCATTTTGTTTATCATTCAACCCAAGCATAGGAGAAAGAGATGAGGTAATCAATAATTCAATTGTCAACAAATTACAACCCAATATTTATTTATTTTGAGATAAGATATATGGCTTAGCATTTGAATTGTTCTTATGCAGAGACTTAGTGACCCAAGTGTTGTTGTGAAGAAGCTCAATTTTGATGATCCACCACAGTCATAGATATATCAAGACATTGTATACATCTAGTTGTGGTCATTGAATGACCAAATTTTGTATATACATATATGTATGTGACATTTTTACATTGTATATATCAACCTAGACATAGTTGATGTCACTTTTGTGTAACTCTATTATGGATTTTGCATGTACACCATGTATTGATATGTACGCTATTACTGTTCATTTTTTAATATATGAAACTTCAAATTTTTAGATCCTTGAATTTGTTGGTTGGATGTTTATGCCTTAAGTGTATTCTTGTTTCACATGACTTGCGTATATGCATGTGTGTTTCTATAAATTAATGTACTTGTGTGTGTACTTCATGTATATTATTTATAACCTAAATTCATGTGTACGACCTACGTGAATGCCTTAAGTTAATTCATGTCTATACTTCATAATGTATGTACTACATGTTTGCTTTAGGACATAAGCAATTTTATGATTTAAGTGAATTAATGCTTGATGTGCTACATTGTATTTAGGTGTATCTTTCATGATCTATATGTATGCACTCCATAACTTAAGTGAATTTATGTTTATTGTTGTAAGTTTTTTGTGACTGAAATATAGAGTATGAGAGTTTAGTTTTTGTTCTTGGATAGTGGATGTAGGGATGTTTTATGCGATTTTGAGACCCTTGAGTAACTTAAAACATTTAAGTTCCTTGGGTACAACTGGGAAGTTATAGGGGTATTTGGTGCAGGGCACCCAAGAAACACCAGTCATGGATAGGAGTCTTCATGGGTTCATCTTCACATATTTGTAATCATAGTTAGATCCTAGAGATCAACCTTTCATTTTGATTAGATTGGTGTCATTATAAAGTCAATCCATCTAAGGTGTCTTTATAAACCTAAGGTTGATTAGACTTATGACCTATGATAGGATAAGTAGGTTTGATAATTTTGGTCTAATAAAGGTCCTACTATAGGATCTAAGGGTCTTCTAAGTCCTTTCAATAGGTCTAGAGGTCCTAATAGCAATATTTTCCAACATTGTCAAAAGTTGCACAAATGTTGTCGAGCAAATTTTAAAAGTTTCTATGCAACTTTTTCATTATTATTATTTTAAACCATTCATCGTGGGATCAAACGGTCAGCTCCATCAGCTCCATTTGGCTGGGTAAACACTAGGGGAGGCATTTTTTTTCTTGTGAAGCATCAAGAACATTCGGGCGCAAGTCAGGCCCAAGTGTTTTGAAGGTGCACTAAGAAAAATTGGGCAGCAATTTTTTGAGAGCCATACCTCAGACCTCTGTTGGAATTATATTGAGATGATGTATGAAGAGGGGAGGGGTGAATCACTACCTCTAAAACTTTTCTTTGGTTAGCCCATTAACCCTTAATCATCAGTTTGTAAATTATCTTATCTAACTATTTATCTTTCTTTATGCATATGCAATTATATCTTAAATTCTTTAGTATATAACCATAATAGAAACATTCATGAAAATAGATAACACATAACACAAGATATGATATCATAGAAAACTCATGTTAGGAAGTAAAAATTGCGGTGGGGATTGTTACCCACAAGACTTCACTATCTATAGATAAGAAGGGGTCGGTTAAGGCTTACAATTGGTCACTTTTGATGACCTACCCTGTTAGGAGTATTACAGTGGAGACCTGTTAAGATCTACTTTATTTGAAGCTTTAGCAACACTGTTAAGTGTGCACTTTGTTAAGAGATTTTGAAAGAATGGTTAAGTTCACCTTCTACAAAAGGATTTTAGATGTGATGCACTTGTTAGAATGCAACTACATAAGTCTTTGATCTCATGACAAATGCAATCTTCAATTGCTGATAGCAGATCCTATAAAGCTTCATACATATTAGTAATCATCCTTCCATGATTGAATAATACCTTTCTCTGCTTATCGATAGCCTCTCTGTGTTCTTGATAACTGATGTATTTTGTTTCTGACCTTTGCATGAATTCTGCCTTCTGCTCCTTAGATGCTCTTGGCGGCTATCAACAATAATGAATTCATGTACTCACTATTAGTAATAACTGAGAGGGGGGGTGAATCACTGGCCTCAAATATTTATCCTTTTAAACTTCAATCCACCAATTAATACACCTCATATTATTAAGTTCCTACAAGATGTATGCCTTTGAAATACTTGAAATAAATAACTATCTGTCGGTTTACCTTGTCTGTCCTTCTTCTCCTTAATAACCGATAAGCAGTAAAACTTATTTACCGATACTCAGTAAATATGCAGAGTATACCAATCAATCCATAAAAGCATATGTGAAATGTAAAACAATAAAGTAATAAACCATACACACATAACACAAGGATTTTAACATGGAAACCCTATTAAGGGAAAAACCACTGGGACCGGTACCCCAAATTTTCACTCTTCTGAAGTGAGCCTTGTTAGGAGCCAACCCTGTTAAAGGTTACAAACACACTATTAAGTGCGACCTTGTTAGAGGATTTTTATACATAGGTTGTCACTTAGTATCTAGCTTCTATGCTACCATCCTTGAATCAACCTCTAGACTGTCAATAGAATTTATGGTAATCTTACTACTATCCTTGAATCAGCCTCCTTCTTAGACTGTCAATAGGTTTTAGGTAAGACCGATGCTACTATCATGAGTCAACCTTTTGGTAATCTGTTAGGATATACCTCAATTACAAAAGACTATTAAGTCCTACTTTGTTAAGAGACTTAATGCTTCAATGGTTAAACTAAAACACAATGACCTGTTTCTAATGAAACTTTGAATTGCTGATATTCAAATCTATTTACGTACAATACCTTTCTGATCAATGTATCAATTTTATTCCTTTGTTCTTCATTCTTTCTGCTCTGTGATATTGTGCTTCACTGTGTGTCAGTGTCTATAGAATTCTTTAGCTCTCCCTTAGCTTGATTGATCACGACTGTATAAAGTTTAACCGTCATCAGTTTATCTTCAACATCTTCTATCAAATCACTCCCCTGTGTATCTGAGTATTTTTTTTGGAAATTAATTATGGTTGTCTCTTATATAGACATGATATTTCTTAATTCTTGGTTCTTGATTCTTGATTCTTGATTCTTGGCGTGAAAAACAATCCAACCAAATTGATTTACGACTTTAACTCCTGATTTATCTCATAGTTATCTTCTTGCCAGCTGTGTAAATCATCTTTAAATCAGTTAATTAACTATGGTTGAATAAAAAAAATAAAACAACCAGTTAAGTCTATCCTTAGGCTTTGCCAGCTAGATATTTTGTCAGTTTCTAATCTCTCTTTTCTGTCGGTCAAGTCTATAGTCCGTCGCGGTGACAACTGCCAGTTTCGTCGGTACAACTTCAATTAGCTTTGAGATCTCCGTCTACCAGGCATCATTAGATCTTTCTCGTCAGGTAAATCTATTTTTAGCTCATCGGGCATCCTATGATTTTGCTTCATCGGGCAACACTGTCTTTTGCTCATCGGGCATCACTATGACTTTATCTCTGTCTTTACCAATGGTGTGCACTCCACTGGTGTAGTCTATCACTTGGTGAATGCTTGACTTCTATGCATTGCTAAAAGCATAACTTCTATTCCATTGATTCTATGAAGTCTTTGGAATTATTTATATGACCATACAGATGATATCAAGTTGACATCAATGACAATACAAACCATTAACTGCTTTAATGTCTTACATCATCTTCAACTTAACATTGTCAAACATTCAGTTAGTTACATGTCATAAATCTCTCCCTTTGGCATTGATGGCAACATACTATGTTATCACACTATACTATTTTTAATACAACATGAAATACAATTTGAGATTCATCAAATTACCAAACAGTTTATTTTGATAACTGATAAAAATGTCTGACTGCCGGTAAGCTCTATGTTAGCTTAGATTTGATTCTTGCAACTTTACTTTTTCTTCTTCTGATGTGTTGTGACCTTTGTTGGTGTTAATTTTTCTCTGTTTTTTTGTCTTTGTCTTGTATTTGCAACTTTTATACAAATACTCTCCCTGTTTGGAGTAATCTGATAATGAATAGTTTCTGATGATAATATGGATACATTCTCTCCCTTTGACATTAATGCCAAACAAATTATTTTCACAAATATCTGACATTCTATCAAACAATGTCTTCTATCCATAATATATTCCTTGAATTTCCATTATCCATCATATAACAATTTGCTCTGGTGCTTGGTTATGATCTATACCTTTTTGTATATAGATGTGGCTTTGAAGTTCAACTTCTGCTTGCATCAATCATGAATGTTATACTGATAATATATGGATGATGTAGCTTTTAGTCCTTTTACTGACTGATAGACATGGGTTTGAGCCCTAGTCATTTCCCCAGGTACTCAAATGTATCCTTGGGCAGTGGCTTAGTGAAGATATCAGCCAATTGTTCTTTTGATTGCACATATTCAAGTATCACCTCTTTTTCTTGAACTTGTTCTCTTAAATAATGATACTTGATGGAAATGTGTTCAGTCTTTGCATGCATGAATGGATTCTTGGAAATATTTATTGCACTGGTGTTATCACAATAGATAACTACTAGTTCTATGATCTTCATATGCATACCTTCCAGCAACTATTTGATCCATGAAATATTTGAGCAGTTTGCAGCAGCAACAACATATTCTGCCTCTACAGTAGACTAAGAGATGCATCCTTGCTTCTTGCTAATCCATGTGACAAGTCTATCACCCATAAAGAATGCTCATCCAGTTGTGCTCTTTCGGTCATCAACATTTCCAGCCCAATCAACATTGGTAAACACTTTCAATTCAAATTTTCCTTCTCTTCTATACCATAAGCCAAATTCCTCAGTATTCTTCAAATATCTTAGAATTATTTTCACAACAGTTATATGTGATTCCCTGGGGTTAGCAAAAAATCTAGCAATAATTCCTACTGCATGTACAATATCTGGTCTAGTGTGTATAATATACATGAGTTTTCCTATCATTGATCTGTATAGAGTCTAATTTACCTTTGTTGTCTTGTCTTCCTTTTTTAATTTACATCCAATAGCCATCAGTGTTCCAATAGGTTTGGAATCTCCCGTCTTGAATATTTTCAGAACTTCTTTGATGTATTTAGACTGTGTAATGAAAATACCTTCACTCTGTTGAATGATCTATAGACCAAGAAAGAACTTGATCTCACCAAACATAGACATCTCAAATTCTTTACTCATCTCATCAGTAAATGATTTTCATAGCATATCATTGCCTCCAAATATGATGTCATCAACAAATATTTTAGCAATCAAAGTGTTAGCATTAGTATCTTCTTTCAAATAAAGATTACTGTTTTCACTAGTCCTCATGAAT